>JAGXCT010036710.1:29709-72966 GCA_022495035.1 Philopotamus ludificatus | reverse complement strand
GTCTATTTATAATAGAAAATATAACATAGGCATGGAACTAGCTAAGCGAATTTCCACTGTATTGAGAGAATAATTAAATATTTTTATTTAACAATCAATTTTTATTTTAGAAATATGCGTTTATAATGAGATATATTGCATGGACCAGTAATATATCTCGTACGTAAGTTTATTTGCTTTATTTAATAATTCGATTTGATTCATTATTAGGATATTACCGTTTACAAACGAGATATTAAATTTAAAATGCGATCCGATGACATAAACTACACCTTCCGTCGACATGTTTCAGAGTTTAATGCACGAGAATTTCGGTATGATCGCATAAAATGATAATTGTGCCGGTGGGTTTTTTTTTGTTGTTGTTGTTATATAACAAAGCAATACATCAATTCCGATAAACGATAATATATCGACGTCCGAGGTGCAATATATTTGATGAGGCGAGCGTTAAGGGCGCAACGAATATTTTTGCAGCTTTCCGCTCTTTTTTCGGCCGGCCAAAAAATATATAAACATTTGGAAAAAAACCCGATCCTCAAAATGATAATAGTAGTCCATATAAAAACAAAGAATGCGGTACTCAGTTGTGAGGCAGAGAGGCCGGGCAACTCGTCGCGGCAGCAGGAGGACACGGCCGGAACCGAGCGGGCGCAAGGGGAGCGGGCGGGAGCGCGCGACTCTCGCCCTAACGGCGGAGGGCGGAGGGCGCGGAGCCGGCGGCCCGCGGCCTGGGAATGCGCAAAAAGTCCTCTCCTTAAAAAAGCTTCCCTCCGCCGACAATCCGATCTCATTCCTGCGGACAGCCGAGGGTGACAGCGCACTCACACACGGCACTCACACGCGCGCAAGGAATGCGCACACTCGCGCGCGCCGACTTTTACCTTTATACGGCGTACACGTATTCAGACGTCAGTCCTTTTTAATTCGCGGTGCTTTCGCGAAATTTCGGCATCTCTTGCCGGGCGAATAATGGCGGGCCGGCCGCGGCAGAAATGTAAATGCTGACAATTTATTTGTGATAATTGTGATGCACGCCGTACGGTAGGCAATAATGCGGTATTTAAACGAGACCGTCTTATGGAGGGAATCGAGATAGATATGCAAAGTCGCCGACCGACTCACTATGCGCCGCCCGCCGGTTTAATTGAAGAATTAATTTATAAAACGCGACGAGGCTGCGGACTCACAGATACGATTGTGATTGAATAATGACCACCGGCGCGGACGACAATGCCAACATTATTATTTAACAATGCGAAAGACGAGCCATATCGATATATATTAAATCGATTCATAAATATGTTCCGATACAAACACCGAATGCGTCAGTGTTTCAGAAAAAGGATCGATTTAATTAGCAGACATACTAGTAGAATTTGGTCGCAAAACCACGGCTAAATCCAGATGATGACTGCTGACAAAATAACCTCAATAGAAACAAATACTGACGGATATCGACGCCTTCTGCTACAATCAATATATTATTATTATTGGTAATAACATATTTTATATCGGTGTTAAATCCCAGGATGGAATTTAACTTTTTTTTTATATGTTTTTATGTTTTTAGCCATCAGCCTATTCATAAAAAAATCACCAGTTTAATTAACCCTTTCCACTTTTCCACTTTTAGTCGAATCTATGAGTTACTCTCATTATATTTTTTTACGAATGTTTTATGAAGAGATATTCATTGCGAAAATGAATAAAAATCAACTATATGGTTTGAACTGAGATATCTTTTTAAATAAATAAAAAAAGCTTGGTTTCAATTGGGCCAATACGTCTGGCTCTCAGAGTGGATACTATTTAATATTTGTATTAATTATTTTTGCATAATAACGTCTAGCGTGTTAACATATGTGTCAATATTTTTTATTTATATTGTAACAAAATGAAATCACTTTCAAATATAGCGGCTCATATCTAAATATCAAATTATCTAATCGTCCACATCATTCAACGCGAGATAACATTTTTAAATTAAATTTTATATCAATATTTAATAAACTATGAACAGTTCCACGATTGATATTTCCGTATACAAATATATATATACAGATGTTTTTCCGCGACACGAAATTCGACAAATTAATCCGCGATATCTATACAGTGCGATTGAAATGATTAATCACGGGATAAAAAAAAAGTTTAATTAATTCACGTTCAAAGACATTCCACTGATAAAGCTATTTCGATCCGTGATATCATCGGATCGATCCTCGGCCCTCGTGTAGATACGCACACGTGTGCCGATATGCGGCGGCATTTTCGGGGAATTATCATCTTATCGGCGTATTTAAAGTTGGATCATTGTACTGTCGCCGGCGTACGTCTCGTGAGAAAATTGGGAGAAGTTGTCCGGCGGAAGACACTACGACAGGATAAAAAGCCGCGAGAGGCAGAGAGCGTGTCCTCCCTCTCCCTGGCCCGTCCCATCACAAAGGCAATGGAGTCCGAAAGAGAAGAGATTTGTATCTCGAACCGTAAATTGCGTCAACGATTGAGGACAAGGCTTGCTTCCCGACCGGCGACGTCGGAGCTGTCGGCGAAGAAATTTGTTTAATATGTTACTACCTATATATCCAATTACAGCCGTCCTGCAATGCGGACAATAAGTATTATGCCATATGGTAATGATATCGGTTTCGAAATGCGCTGATCTATCTGTTGGACGAGCACAATGTCGCAGACTCCGGGCCCGCAACCCTCAAACAACCGCGAAACACGAACAAATTTATACAATTTCATTTAAAATCGACTGCTTTATAATATTAATATTTACCTGTGAGATAATCAATTATTCGCCTTCTAATGTGTTGGTAATATTAATAGTTTGCGGTCGAATGTTTCGAGTTACAGATAGCCGTCACTATGAGAGACCATACGCGGCATTTCAAACCTGTACATCAAGTGTCGGTTTTTCAGCAGACGTTTCAAGTTGATAAAAGCATTTCTGCAATATAACTCGAGGCGAACGATATATATAATTTTTTTTTCGAAATTAATTATCAACAATAATAATTTAGAACGATAATTTCCCAGGTATGCGATTTACAAGACGTCGTACCTAATACATTTGTACCACGTTATGACGTAATTAATTTTCTTCGTGCACAAACGAATATCACATGCCGCAAGAGTTGAAATTTACTAATTCAAATAAATAGGGCCAATTATAATTAAGCGCGACTAACGGCATCGCGTCTAGTACGTACGTATCTCAGAGTAGCACGGATTTTCTATCATAGTTTCCATGGGATTCCATAAAGAGTTGCATGTGTCTAATGACGGTTTCACTGAAATTCTTGAGCTTGTATCGCATTAGTTTGCGGTACATAATTGTCAATGCTCATTTTCTAATTTGATACCACACACGATGCAATTATCGCACATACGTAAATAATTTGCAGAAAATAAATATATTATATTATAATGCCACGAACCTCTGGATTATTTCAAAATAAATCAATGAAGCGATGATAGAATACAAGCTGTGAAACGATTAATGTGCTCGCCCCTTCTTATTAACACTCGGCTGGCAGGTGTCGTATGTGCTTAACCGAAAAGGCTCTATAAAAGGTATATTATATTATACGCGTATATGTGTATATATATATTTAACAACCTCTTCGCTGCCATATTTGAATATATTAAAATGTCATTCATACCGAATAAGGGGTAATAGAGTAGTTTATGTAAACGTAAACATTAACGTAATAAATTATTTTCAATAAGTCAATCTCGGCATCAATTAAGAAAACGAGAAATACCTGATTGTTTTCCGTCGCTGAAATTTTTGCGATTTTATTCTATATATATTCTTCGACGCGTATCGCATTACCGATATTTTTATTTTTGCCCGATCAATCAAACGCGTCCTTAGTCGCGAGTGTTTGGGCATGTGTATGCGTCCTTTGTCCTTTGGATCCTTTCCCATTTGCATCGGATTTCAACCGATGCTTGTAGGTAAAAATAATGAATAAAGGTATAAATATCAAGTTCGCCGACTGGCTGAAATAAAGCAGCATACACAGACGTGTGCAGATTCTGACTGCAACCAGCCTACGTGCAAACTGTTGAAATCCAGACGTATTAAACCGCAAGGCAAATTTTTATTAAAAATCCATAAATATTAAAATAAATTAAAACAAGGTTTAATGAAATATATGCGATTTTTTTTATTTATGTTATTGGAAAAACGTTATCATTTTTTTTCATTTATCGGCGAGTTTTTGTTCATATTCAGAAATGTCAACACAAGAATTATGACTATTTTTTTTCGATCAAACCATTCTAATAAATAATGATTATTTTTAGGACATCATAATGCATAGCTTTTGTATTAAACAGTCTGCTTTTCCGTTGATAGCGAGGACAAAAACAAAAAAAATATATACTGAATGAGAGGCATGGGGCAGTGTTCTTTGCGTACGGAGTGTGAAATGTCTCGGAGGTTTTCAATGGACCGGCCAAAGAAGTGTGCACAACATTTGATATCTTGCACACATTCCCCATTCATTTTTATTTGCATGCGAAAGCTCAAAAACCGCACTTGTGGGACACATGTCAGCGTGCGTGTTTACACGTCACTTTTTTTTTAAAAAGGGCATTTTTTTTAAACGTTGTGCCATTCCACGCCAACTTTTAAATATCGGATAGGTATCAAACGATTGAATAATGCTTTTTTTACAGATGCGGAAGTGTTAAACCGACCGCGTAATCCGATCGCGAAAACCGTGAACGTTTAAGTAGAAGGTGTTGACAAGCGCTTGATCTCATCTATCAGAAGCAAAACTCGAGAGGTTTTCTAAGAAATATCATTATGTACCGACGTATATGTATTTATATAAATGTGTACGATACAAACAACGTATTGGCTTTAATTAAAAATCAAGTTCCGCGAACAAATCGTATATCAACGATAATAATAAGATTTTGTATGCATATATCGAAAATAAAAATTACGTTTAAAAAAAATATGCAATGATAAAATTTTGCACGTTTCCAAAAGGATCGTATAACATGAGGATTAGCGTTTAATTAAAGTAATTATTTTTTCACGTATAATAGCTATCATTGCCAATAGAAACGAATAGTGCCGTTGGCAAAATTTTCTGCGAGATCTTTATCAATTATTTTAATGGTGTAAATCCATCTATGATAGAAATATTAATTTAAAATCTGTAATCGAAATATAAAATCTGTAATCTAAATGCGATATTAAATTGTAACAGTACTTTCGAAAGTTGAAAATTCTTAAATATAATAATATTATCGCAAAATGAGATCAAATTATTGTGCAAATTTTTAATTTTATACACATATCATGTATCTTAAATGTATTTATTTACATTTGAGATATACATCGCTATCATAAAGTTGGCATAGAACGACGATAACCCTTTTATTAATAATAATTAAAATAACATTAATGATTTTACCTACCCAGAAAAACATGTATATTATTATATACATTACTGTATACATATAAAACATTATTTAGAATAATTCTAATTACTTTCAGAGGGCGTGGGATTTATTTTTAGATGAGTACACAGAGAATGCAGTTTAGATGTACAACAATTTTAAGGATTAGAGAAATATTCGGGATTTCAAGCTACTGGAAAAACATGAAAAATTATAATAATCGTCAATACAATAAAATACAAATTATATACAGAATGTATTCTATTAAGATTATATTATTGTTAATTTATTATACATGCATAAACTCATAACTTTTTAGGCGACTATTTCTATGAATTTTAATAATATGTGTAATAAAGATATTAACGAGATCATACAAACTGATGCTAGATGATGAAAGCCTAATTAAAATCGCTTCATTAAAAACATGGAGTCAGATGATAGCGGCAATAAGGAAGTAAGAATAAGAAGAAACTACCACTTGGAGCTGAAGCAATTAAATAGGATCTAAAAACTTACAAACATCTAGAATACACTTTTTATGAAAAACATAAAACATTCATCATGTTTGCAATGTACTATAAGTCTAAAACTACTGCATATATTTTTGAATCCACCAAAAACATGTGTAAATGTTAACTGAATGTTTTCAGTAATTGTTCGCAAACCAATTATCATACTTGATCCACAAAATAATATATAAAATATTAACTTCGAAACATCCGAAAGGAGATTGAAACAGTTTAATAATTCTTTATATTAAAATAAAAAAAAATTCAATTGTCATAATTTTTTGTTGTGTTGGTACATTTATGCCTAACGTATCTTGACATTGACATCCATATTGGTTGCTCACATTATTGTCGGCTGTCAAAAAGGTCTCATGTGATTCAGTGTGCTCAACGATTTTTTGATTATTTTTTTTAAAAATGGATTATTATAGGAATAAAAATAGATATTCATGACATGCTTCATAATATTATATTAAAAGAGTTATTCAAGAAAAATTAAAAAACAAAGGGTCCCAAATAGACCCCATCGGCTCGGCTATCATGCTTCTGCATCCGCATTCGCGCGGACATGATCTCCTACGATATTTTTCTTTAAAAACAAACACGACGGGGGCCAGATTTTGCCAACAATGAGGCAATGAAGGGCTTTGATTGATATAGATTTTTTGCAAATGTCGAAAATTCTGCGTAATTTTTTTGAAACCTCGCATACGTTCTACCGCACACGTAGACACGATGAAAACGCAGCTTATGAACTTCATCGGCATAAGCCGGTGCATATAGCAAGTGCATTATTAGGCCTGACAGAGAAATGCCGGGCATTGTGGCGCATGGACATATTGCATATTGAGAATGTAAACAAATTAAAGTTTGAATAGGCTAATAGAAGACAATGCGTGTTGCAGTGTTGACGTCCGGCGCTAGGGGCCCCCGCGTACCCGGTCCGCTCTTTCATATGGTAATGAGCTGGTGGCGGGTCCACAAAGGGGGCCCGGGACCCTCGGACCTCTCGCCGGACCACAAAAGAAGAACACGCTCGTTAATCCACACACGGGAGGCCAACTGCGTAAACAAACGGAAAAATGCTTCAGACCGTTTTGACTACTGTGAAACACGCGTATCACACTTAATAATGCGGTCGAGGAGGGGCTGTTCTGTGCTCGGATGACGTTACAATTTTTTTTATTATTATATTATTGTACATATATCGCCTTTCGACGACGACGCCTCATCCATACAAATTGTATGAATACCAATTAAATCGAGTGGAAAGCCTCTCAGAGATTCAATTAGAAACCGAGATGGTGACGCATGCGTTCGCATGATGATTCAACTAATAAATTGAATAACATTTTAAACACAAAACAAAAACATGTATAAAATAAATTTACCACAATGCAAATTGCTATAACGCAGAGTTTGACTTTTATGGCGTTAGGGCGTAAAAGATTAGCTATTCATAATTTAATTCCACGATATTTTACACTGAACAAGAGAGCGATTATCAGCCGATTTTATTTAATAAATTCATGGACATAAAAAAGCTCGTAAAGCTAAGAAAATCGCGACTTTTCAATTAATTGAATTATGATGAAAATGAATCAACAATTAAATATTAGGTTTAGATTATAAATTAATTGAATAAATTATTTCTACGATAATCAATCGATTATTTTTTGCACATCAATTTTCTCTTATAATATAAATCATGCCCGTGGGATTTTAATTTATATTTAACATAGCGCAATTCTTAATATTATTAATATTATGAATAAAAAATATATAATAATCAATATCCGAGTGAAAA
This sequence comes from Philopotamus ludificatus, assembly GCA_022495035.1. Classification (NCBI taxonomy): domain Eukaryota; kingdom Metazoa; phylum Arthropoda; class Insecta; order Trichoptera; family Philopotamidae; genus Philopotamus; species Philopotamus ludificatus. Next base: position 65,214 of record JAGXCT010036710.1, on the reverse strand, counting down.
TCGTATATAAATGCGTAACATAAATAGCGTACGATAACATAAATCAACGTTAAAATAATGGTTATATAGACATGGTAAAATAATCACATATAATTGATATGTCATAAAATAACACTTGAGAATGCCGAGGGCGAAATCGATTCAGAAGTGGCTTCGATCCACAAACAAATAAATGCCCCCTTTTTTTCATCATTGTGACGAGAACGAGGCGAGGTATCCTCCCGAGGAATTCATTGTATGAAATCAATGAAAATTCTGTATAGAGATCCCCTCACCATTATCTATTTCAATCGAAACGTATCGAGGACGATCGATCCTTTATGTCGGAAGCGTTGAGTGACGTCTCAACAATCGTATCCGTAACGCACAGTTAACATTTTTTTTTATATAAAAAAGCACCGAGTATTTAACACTCAAAATGGAAATAACACGTGACAAATCAGCTAATGAGACGGCGATTTAATTGGCAGATTATATATTTATAAATTTTATTTAATAAAATCCGGTAGAAGAACGAGACGGAAGGTGAAAACAAGGTATCAGTAATTTATGAGCAGAATGAAGAGATCATGCGGCTCTGCAATCGCCCCGGGTCATAATCAAATTAATCGGAATATCACGAACGATGTGTTAAATGCGACTTTTAATTTATTTATTTATTATTTCAAACGGGCGGCTCACGTCTAAATGTGTGAATTTTCATCCCGTCGTGAACTCGGATTTTGTGCTGTGAAAATTCAATTCCGAACAGAGTGCTAAACTGTGTATACGGAAACAAGATAAAAAATATATGTATATAAATATTTACGTATCTAAATTAAATGATTAATCGAACGTTTAATATATGTAACTTTATCATGATGATTGATTCTTTAAAAATAAAGACCGATAACATATGTTAGTAATTAAAGCATTGACAGAATTTGCATATGTAAGCTCTGCGCTCACAAACCAGTGGATGACATTGAGATTATTTCAATTACATACAAAATTTTATTATAAATCACATTGATAACACAATCATTTATAATTCAAATGCGGCGGCCATAAAAAGTCCATTAAAATCTATATCGCATTTACATTTATTGTAAATTGCGATATCGATATACTATGTTAATCTGATTTAAAGAAATAATTATTTTACATTTATAATCTACGAGGGTTAATCAAAAAATTATATAGCATAAATTTAATATTTTTTAAAAAAGACAAATAAGCACAGTGGGACCTTTATATTCATCAGATGCTAATGACAAAAAAAAGTTTTAACTAAAGGACCCATACCCACTGTTGACTAATTGAGCCAAAGTGCAGATATGATCGAAAAGTGGTACACAAATGTAGCCATAATCAATCAAAACATAAATGCATTCAATGATGTTGAGTTTGATCAATTCAAGAAGGTTTTTAAAAACAAAAATAAGCAACATTGTATAAATCGAGAGCTGTTATAATTTGCAATACAATAAGCTATCTGATATTTTAATAACATGTGACTCTTCTGTATAATATTAGAGTCTGAGGACATTTTTAATAATTTATATACCATTTTTCTGAAAAACTGTTTTTTTACTATTTTTATAAGCGAAAGACAAGCGAAAGTCTAATGGAGAATAATCATACACAAGGTGTAGAGTATCTATCATGATATCATTTTATTAGCCTGTTTAATCCTATTCCTGATCCTTTTCCTGACCATAATGTGTCCCAGTTTGTCACGGGACATGGCTTCTTTAACGACAATCTTCATCGCCTGGGCTTCAGGGATGATCCGACTAGCGAGTTTTGTGACTCCCATGAAGAATCATCGGAATACATTCTTTGGAAATGTCCGGAGTTTTGTTATGAAAGTCTCTCTTTCATATACTCAATGTAGTGAGGCGGTCCCCTGGCCCCGTCTGTCACCAGGACCTTGTCTCCTCCATCCCTGCTTACAGGGCTTTTGGGATTTACGCCGGCCAGGTCGGAGCGAGATTCTCCTCCCTTAACCTATTACCCTTGCTTTCTTAGGTGTAGGTCGCCTATATTTCCAAGGAGTATTTAGATGCAATGTTTGCCACGGCTCATCATACTAGTTCATATTTAGACCCACTCTAGGGTGGGTCTCCTTCAGGAAAACCTCAGTCATATTTTGTAGATAAAAAGCTTTATTTCACCGAAAAATATCTACTGTCTTCTTTAATTTCTTCATTTGAGTCTCGATCGTGGCTTCGTAGCTGCTTCCAACGTTTGAATTAGAAATAGTAAAGCTTGTTGTCTCATTCATATAATTCGATAGAGGTTTTTGAAGTGAAGGGGGGGGGGATGGATTGTAAAACTCACATTCACACCCTAGGAAGTATGAAAAATATGTAGACTTCCGCGGAAGGTTAAGCTATTTGAGTATTATCTTAGCTCAATCGCTCATCGCAACAGATTGTTGATACCCACAAATTATGACAATGTTTAAAATGGCGTAATAAAAATAGCGATATAGTTGGTTAAAGTAAATACTACTAAAAATTAATTAATATTAAAATATACAATTATTTTTAAGATAATAAACAATACGCAAATAATTATTTTTGCAATTATCATACTGTAAAATATTATACTATCTTGAGAAAAGCATATTCTATTCAGTAAAAATTTTACTGCAGTTGTCTGGAGGAGCTCGCCTGACCGGCTTATGGGTAAACGCTGCAATTATATTTATGATACCTCTATATTAAAACGTATTGACCCTACCATGCAAGCCAGGGTTATTGCCTTATCGCATTCGAATGATTGTCGGGTGTTTAACCGGGGGAGTTTAGCTGGAAGCAAATTGCTACGAAAACGTATGAAAATCGGCACTCCATTAAAAAAAAAGAAACTCGAGATGAGTCCCGGATTGATTTCGTGCACGCCACTGTATAATATTAATCGATAAGTAAATTATCAAAGCCGCAGATATTACTACGGGGCACGTATGCCCGGTAATACATGGCACGGAAACGAGATTGGGTTTTTAAAAAAATATAATATGTTTTTCTTTTCAACTGAAACTGGGTGACAGGGACGTATGGCGTTTCACAGCCGGCGGTAGATGCGAACATTTTTCATAGCGACATCGAAAACGATTCACACAAGAAAAATTTAAATTTTGTACAACGCGCGTGTGTATGCATTAATTAATTATGATAACAGGATCAGGTGTCTTTATAGACCAGAAGGCATACACGTCAAAAGTGAATTATATGGGATTAAATTTAATTAATAAATAAATCCGGCATCCAATCAATACGATAACATTAATCATTATTTTGTGTATCGCGCAATAAAACAATATGATTTATAACTTAATAAATAATAATATAAAATATCATACCGAATTATTAATTAGCAATTAGTCTTGTGCATTGATCCATGATCAGACATACCTGAAACAATGAAAAAAAACATTTATTTAGCATTAATTTATTCAAGATAACATATTAAATATTGTTATATTCGGAGATGTGTGTAATGAATCGTTTCATTTGTTGCCTTTGCGATAATTACACGGTGTTAGATTGTAATGCGATTGTTGAACCTCGTACGCGCGTCGTAAATCATTCATCATTCACAACACACGATCGTCCTGTCCGTGTAATGAAATCTGTAAAAACACAATAGTTGATCGTTCCAAATAATCATCATTTGTATAATATTTACATGTCGGTGTTGTACCACATTGCCACGTGCACGTGTAACACAAAGCACTGTCGGTCGTTTCGTGAGCAATTATAAATAACTTAAGGCCGGTATTAGTTACAAAGTAAAAATGCTTGTTACGCCCTGCCGATATACGTTAATAACGTTGTAAAACCGAACGCATCTGCTGCGTTGACTTTCAACGCATAGTTTCCGTGACGCAATAACGAGTGCAATGCGTGATTCAATGTAAAGTTGCGGGATTTTTTTTTATTATACTCTATACATAGTATATATCGTGATAGAATATATCAGCGAGTGATTTAAATTTATTGGGCATCGAGCGTATTTATTATGTAGAGTTTTACTATGTGGAGTAGGTTTGTGTTCGCACCGCCCGTCGAAGTCTCCGGGTAATATAGCGACTGAAAAATATTTATTCGTCATGGCGCAATAATATTTATTATCTTATATATAATATTATAATACAGTCGATCCTCGACTTGCGATTTCAGACATACGCGTTTTTTTCAGAACAGGTAAAAAATATTGCTTTGAAAAAAAATCTACCATTTAAGATTTTGCTGTTAGTTGACAATGTACCGGGATATCCGCCTTGTGATAATGAATATATAAAAAAATAATATTTCCTCCTCCGAATACAACCTCTATTATTCGACCAATGCTTCAAGGCGTAATACATACATTTAAAAAGTATTACCTACGAAATACATTTAGGCAAGCAGTTAGAGCTGTTGATGGACAGAACGGAAAATCGTTAACCCAATTTGGAAAAGAGTACAACATTTATAAAGCTGTTCAAAATATTAATGACGCATGGAGTAAAGTTGCAATATCTACCATGAGTAACGAATGAAATAAGCTCATCCCCCGATTGGTTGAGGAGAGTAGTACACCAACTGAAGAAGTTGACTTAGTTATTCAAGATCTTGTTGAAATGACCAAAGAATTAAATTTAAATCTACAGGAAGAGGATTTCATTAATCTGATTAATAGTCATTCAGCGGAAATGATGGTACTTGGGGACGGGCGAAAAAAGAACAACCCAAACATTTTGAAACTACGAAGATTAGTGAATATTTAAATATGATCCGGGATGGATTAGCTGGTCTTGAAGCTCAAGACTCTGATCCTGAATGATCTGCGAAAGTTACAAAAGCAATGGATAATGATTTAGCATGCTACACTTTACTCTATGACGAAAAGAAAAGGGCTAAAAGACAATTAACACTGGACCTTGTGATTAAATGTAAATTTTGTGCTTTATTCGACCTTCGAAACTAATTAATCGCGTAAATCGATGACTTATTGTATAATATAATAATATCGAGAGTGTTTCTCAAATGTTTTACATACATATTTTAAACAAATAAATTAAATTAAAACCAATTTACGAAATTTAACGCTTGATAAGAAGCAAAGCGCGGACGTGTAAAAATGTTTAAACAATAGTATTTGTCAGTTTAAAGCGGACCGGCTTTTCTTTGGCGGCAACCGTTTATACATTTACAATTACTGCATTATTTTTATCATTATAAAAATGTTATAACGATTTGAGGATTAAAACGCAAGCGCCGAAAATAATATTCCCGTCATGTCCGAGGTGATAATAAAAAAGCTTTGTGTCGCCGCTAAAGCTCACTGACATCATCTTTGTTTTATATTCATGCGCCGTACATTAAATTATGAATAGTGTATATTTTTTATACGTTCTAAAAATATGTTCAATTTGCATAATACGCGAGCAACCAGATAATATGATGATAACATTAAAAAAAAACGGAATAATTGCATTGTTTTCCGGAAGAAGATATGATTCGGTATATCAAATTTCACGCGGTCATTGCGAGTGGTGGTGTAGGCCTCAACAGCTGAGGGACTCGAAATGCGACCTATTCTTGTTCGAGATGCCTTACGGGGGCCCGAGGCTGTCGAGTGGAGGAGAAGCCTCGCCATAAACACCGAGGCCTCCTCATCTCGGACTTAACCCTCACGCGCACTCGTAATTCTACTCGTTCGCCGCATGAATGAACAGGTGTGGTATTTTTTAAACGAACACAACTAAATTGACGGATGTACCGAAAATAAAAAAACACATTTTACACACAATATTAAAATCGCATTTTATATAATAATTTATTTTTAATAAAATTAAAAGGCTATGCTTTTATTGTCTGAGACATTTTTCAGTTGAATTAAACGATTAATTTAAGCGACGTTTAGTCGTTTTGGAACGTGTTACATCGTCTGGCAATCGTTGGTCCCGTATGATTAATAGCTCATACACGTGAAAATATCTCGGGTCCATGCATCAACATTGTGATCGACGCCGTCAACGGGTTAACGTAAGCGGGTCGCAGTCGCATAGATGAGAATTTTAAAGCCTAATTACTCTACCTGCGTTTCGTGAATAAGAAAAAAAAATAAAACGGCCAACAATCGGACGATTGCGTGATCGATAATTGGACTTCATTAAATAGCATAACAGGCGAAAAACTTTTCTTGGACGAGGTGGGTGCTCCGCGTACACGGGGGCCCCCAGTCACGCCCCCCGCTCGTCTATGCGGCATGATTGACGGGGTACTAACCGTAGATAACGGGGTCAGCGGAAATCTGTTTTGAGATAACTCGACTTGTGACGTGTGCGAATATATATTCTAAATGATGAGCCCCGGGCGCATCGGAATATTCCGCGATATCAAAGAAATTGCCATCGACGTCATAAAAAATTGCAACGCTGACATTATATCGACGGGTCATTGCACTTAATTTTATAATAATTCAATCCAAAAAAAAATGATTCTGTACCCTACAATATATAACCCGAATCAAAAATCGTACCAATCATCATACTAAATAACGGCGGCGGAAACATTTCGATAAAGTCATGAGGCGCCAGATGAACCTAATTGCGTTTGATTGCAACGCTCTTCGCTTGATGGATCAGCCAACATCAAATATTATTATACAATTAAATATTTTCACACAATCACTGCGCATATTTCATTATATAAATAAAACAGACATCGTTTAACAATCGAGCGTGGAAATTTGATCCACTGGATCTGAATTCAAATTTGTCAAAAAAAATTAAAATAAAATATGCGAGAAAGAAAATCATCAACAATCAATCATCATAACGATTTGCTGTGTCTGGCTGCATACAGCATAAACAAATCACGTAACTATCGCCTACATTTTTTGCTCTTCCTGTGCGATTCGAAATTGAAATAGACGAACAGAGCGTGCTCATGGAACGGGAATGGATTAGCTTATCGACACTGCATTGCTGCGAGTAATTTCAATCTATACCCAAGATAATGGAAGTGTAATTATTAAATTTATGGCAGTAACACACTGGCTAATGATAAATTTTTACAGCGATACACTCGGCCCGAGAATGCAAAAAAATGCTATACGAACTCATGTGTATCCAAAGGTAATAATTATTTTTTTTTACAAATTGAACCCGAACACAATTAGTGCAGAGAGAAAAAAAACGCAATTTTCCGCGCAGACAATTATTCAATGACACCTTGGTCATATCAATTTTTTGACCGAAATCAAGGTTGCTGATTAAAAAATATATATATGAATCAATACTGCAAGAATTTCAGCAATTAAATAAAATAATATACGCCGCGATACTTATGACTAAGACCAATAACTTTTATATCGACGTCGACTAATCGCTTTAATGATAATAAAAAAATATATATATAAATATATAGTGTGAAGCCAAAGTCCCACTGTGACTAATTTCTCCATTGTTAAATTTGGTATCAATAACACAAGACATTTATTCTAACAAAGCGTAACGACGGAACACTTGCCACGCTTGATGGCGTGAAAACAAACTAAAATTTACTATTGAATATCTTGTCGGTGATCATTTAGCGTCTGCGCGACTGACAAATAACTTCCTTATAAATTTGATATGTCCAATATTTAACATTATATAATTAGCATACAATAAATAATTTAATCGCAACGCGAGATTAATAATTAAAATATAACATACGAGGTATGACGAGCCGCGAACGGACCCTTTCGTGAGAAAATGAATCACGCTCGAAGAATTTATGACAAAATAATTTTTAATGAGCAATTATTCGATCATAAAATTCGTATAAATAACGTAGAATGATTATACATTAATTTACCTTATATTTTGGAATCTTGCCGAGATTTACTGTCGAGAAAAACGGTTTTAATTTTATGAAGAGAGATCGTTCTCAATGGATACTTAGAACAATAAGCTGGAATCGAAAAGAAAAGATTTCACCGGCCTACTTGCGGCCTAAGCTCGGAGTGATGATGATGCCGCATACGAGAAGACAACAGATACGCCACACTATGAGAACGAAACCGTCGAAACAATTTATTAGATGGAAAAAGATTGCAGCACAGCCTGCCTACCTCTGATGAGATTGAAATGAAAGTTTAAGATACACGGACGAAATTATTATTGTATAACCGAACTGTAATTATTTTCATCATATTCTGGTAATATTCCACCATCGATTATATGTGTATACGCGTACTCCAGAAACCGCTTTCTATTGGAGATCGGCCGCACGTTTCGATATCATTACTTTATTTTCAAGAAAAAAAATGGTAATTATTCTCAAATTCACATTTTGAATCGTAATATTGAAGCTTTAAAATGTAATATACGTGTTTGATATGTCAGTGTGTGCGTGTGTTCCACATTGCAAACCGTGTTGAATTTGGCATGGCCACCACAAAAACGTACACAAGCATGCATATTAATTATTGATTAAACTTTTAGATAGCACTAAAAGCTTTTAATTTATAGTTTTTTCCGTCTCAACTATTTGTTTAGTTGGGGCGGGTTAAAAAAAACGCTAATAGAGAAGATGTATGCAAACACATTATGAGGCACATGAATGACATATAAAGATAGTGGACGTGTGGAGATATGCATGAATGCAGGCGAGTATTTGAGGAGAGCAAAGAGGCCGATCGCAGATAAAAGGTTTGAAATGGAGAGAAGTGAAAAAAGAAGTCAGAGTGACCACTTCGTGACGGTGGAGAAAATAAAACAAAAACGGCGCCGAAGTCCGAATACGAGGAAGAGGAGGAACAGCGTCGAGAGGGAGATGATCGTTAGGTGTTAGGCCGCGGCCGCAAGGACACGGCCACGGTATCTCTAATGGATATCAAATAATAAGCGATGTGTGATCTCGTCCGCGGAGGAGGCCCCGTCATTACGTGGCCCCGTAAGTGCATTTGTGCCAGTAGAAATTACATTTCGGAATCAAATTTGGATTATTACCATTGCCTAACTATAGGGCACATCTCTCGGCTCTCGACTTATTATTGCCGTTGTTGTATCATTACCCGGGGCAGCCGTGCAGAAGGAGGCAGAGGTGTGGAGGGCGACCCGTCCACGTCTCCGTCGACGATCCGCGCTTTTTTTTCTACCGAGAGTGCGATAAAAAAAAGGTAATGACAAAATATACAATCCGCGAAACAATAAGTGGTCTCTTTTATCAGATTCGCAAACAATCAATAACGTGCTAAACGATGATTCGACAGCGCCTCGAATGCAATATGGGTGTCCAATTTAAGCGTGTCCGACAACAAAAAATATGATATTGATTTTTCGTTTCATATTAGATTAGAGAAATTATTGCGGATAATGCAAAAATAATATATATTTCGGTCGAGTCGTTTCGTGATGTTGGCAAAAGGCGCGGTATAACATTATCGTGATAGATTTGATAGCGGCGTGTTGCAAGTGGCGGCCGCAGGCGGCGCTACTGTACCCGCCTTCCTCTCCCTACCTCCCCGCAACCAATCAAAATACCGCATCCTGGGCGCTGGGCTACCACCTCATTCAAAACATAATATATCCTATCGACAAAAAAACTTCATTAGCTGCTTCTTTTTTAATTTCAACACAATACGCTTGCACCTGTGAGACAAAGGGCGCTGGAACCGTATACGCGTTAATTCGGATACGCGTACAAAACATGCGCGTATAATTATAAATATTTTATGCATTTTCTTTAATATTTTCATTGCATTGAGATCCATATTATCAATCATAAAAGACGTGGGAGGTCCTCGGTCCACGAACAACACAAAGGGCACGAATCTAAAATATATCTAAATTAGATAGTCAAGGAATCGTAAAATGCGTTTCGATAAATTCTGTGGGGAATATAAAAGGAAATACCGCATCCCAAATGCATATTTAAAACGAAGCAACAAAAAATACGGGGAGATAAATTCGTCGAGTGAAAATTAACAGCGTTAATACAAGGATAAGATATCCTGGTTTTTGAATGAAAAGTGTTTGCGCACGGTAGCAACACGATTTTAGTGCGCGTGTTTTTTGAGGCTCTAAAATGTCGGGGTTATGTTTATTGTGTTGATTTGTCCGACCAATTTGCACCTAGGTACATTGCCTCAATGGTGGCACACACACACGCTGTTTCTCTTAAGAATAAACACGGACCTATTAGATCCGTCGTCCTAATGGAAAATTCTTCCTACCAGAAACTTATACCGATCGGATGAAAACACAATGCACGCCTAGAATGAATTGAGCAAATATTCTTTTGTCTATGTCCCGTCAAAGGGGATAACATTGTATTTAAATTATGAATAAATTCTGCCATCCTTACTATATAACGTTAATATGTAGTGTTTAAGGGCAACACAATTTATAAGAGTACTTACATATTTACATTACAAATTTTAATAGGATTAATAGTGATTGAAAATCTCAGTTGATAAATAATAAATTATTTAAAATAATACAGGTATAATTGTCCCAAAAAAAATGTTGTAGTTGAATTTACTGCAAGAATCTGTTTTACCACGCATTTGTGAGGACTTTGCTAAAGATGACGATTTTATTACAACATATAGGAGCACCCCCGCACTATCGTAGTGATGTAAGATGACATCTTGATAAGAATCTTGACGCCACTGGTCTTTTTCTTGTGGGGATACCTTAAAGATAAAGTTTACACCAGAAAACCGACGACACTGAAAGAATTAAAAGCAGCAATTGAGCAAGAATGCGCCACAACACCGAATGAGTGTTGTGTTTATGACCCCATCGTTATCAGCAGTGTAATGACCAGAACGGTAATAATTTTGAACAGAAGGAAATAATCTACATTTTATATAGATTATTTTGCAATTTGACTGATAATAAGTTATAATCGTGCATACATTTTTTGGAACATCTGTAAATTAACTGCATATTCACAGATTTGTTTTATTCCTCACGGCGGCTCAAAAACAACCCCGTCGTCCGAAGAGGGTCTATCAGAGACCCCCAAGCAGTTTAAGACGATATTTCATTATTTCTAATAAATATGATGCGTAAATGATACCCGCTCCGCGATATCTCGCCGTAGACTGTGTGCCCGTACATGTTTCACTCGCACTCGGCACATCGTACAGGATGCGAGCGAGAAAAAACATCGCGCCTGTGTAAACAGAAGCGAATATTGTTGTTTTTATTTTTTTGCGCAATTGCGGACAATAAAGATCAATGATTATTTATAATATTTATATTTTAGACCTTTTTAGACAAATAGAATAAGTATGTGACATGTAAGATTCATATTAAAAGAGTTATTCGAGAAAAACGGGATCGTGATCCCCAATAGACTCCATCGGTACGGCTGAGTTAAATGAATCAGACAATGATCTGTCATAGGCGATAAGTCAGAAAAATCAAAATATTCCGAAGCTATGTTGTTGAGTGTTGTATAAGATTAGATGAATTGATTAAAAAAATGCAGATTATATTAATTTCCCGCGTTTATGTATTGCTTGTATTGAAAAGATGTCATGTCTTTTCGTGTGTTCAGCAATATTTTACTAGTGAAAAAAAATATAGAAAGAAAGACTAGCTGCTTCTTCCAATCTTTAAAATGACATTGAGAAGATTTTCTTAAATAAATCAGGAGATGTAATAGGAGTATGATACTATTCTTATACTTTAGACTTTTTTAGACAAATAAAAATGGCTTGTGACATGTGGGATTCATATTAAAAGAGATATTCGAGAAAAACTTGGGGTCCCTAATAGACTCCATCGGCACGGCTAAGTTAAATGAAATCAGAAGGTGTGATGCAACTTGGCGGTATCATCAGACAATGATCTGTCATTGGAAGTCAGAAAAATCTAAATATTCAGACGATTTGATTTCGTGTCTTTTCATGTACTCAGCAATTTTTAAGTATAGAAAAAAAGACTAGCTGCTTCTTCCCAATCTTTAAAATGACATTGAGAATATTTTCTTAAATAAATCAGAAGATGTGATAGGAGTATGATGCTATTGTTAATGATTTATCATAAGTAGGTTGTGATGAGGATCAGGAAATATTAGTTAAAAAAATGTTTTGATGGTATGAGTTTATATTATATTAATAATAAATAAAATGCGATAAGAGCAAGAGAGTGAGAGTGATCCAGGGATTGACGAAAACGGGGTAGGAGCTGGAGGCGTCGGGTTGGCAACCCTGTCGCATTCCCACAAGGCCGGAAGAGATACGAATCTATGGCGCGGTGCGCGCGCGCACAGAAGCGGTTATTCGGCTGTCAAGTTGTCATCGCGGCGAGGAGCTGCGCCCCGTGGCGGGTCCCCCGGCCGCGGGGCCCCGGCGCTAGGCGGCGGCCCCCTCCGTAATCAATTATTATCGAGAGGGCTCCGTGTAGTGTATAAATGTAATTGTACCGGCGTGTCATGCCAGGAATTTCAACGAGTCCAATTCTGGCGGCAGCGGTGCGAAGTGCCCCGCTCGCCTCCCCCCTCCCCCCGCGCACGGAAACCTGGCAACCGCGCGGCCAGGGCTTGGAAACCTGCGCAATCCAAATATTGCGTTTAATATTAAAATTACGTGCGGCTCGAATACGAGGACGAGTGAATGCCATCATCGCTCTTAAATCAAATCAATCAATCAATCAGTCGTTAAATACGATTTCGACTCGAAAGTAACACGACCCGAGTTAAATATATGTATATATAAATATTTATCTTAAAAATGCATTAACTATTTTGTATTCATACCACCTTCCGCAAATGGGAGATGTTATCGGCTGTGAAATAAGCTGCGTTGCGAATGCACTGCCACATTTTTTAACAATAATGAATCACTCCAGAACATCAACGAATGATCGACGAGTCATTGCGCGCTAATTTTAACATAATAAGTTGCACAATTCTAATGGAAAATAATAATAACGTGATAATATTGATAGAAAATATTTACTATAATTCGTTGTAAAATCTGTTGGCAAGATAGTTTGCCTACTTATTCTAGAGTATCTCTTGCATTGATGTAATTTCATGATGCTTCTCCTTACTAGCGAATACAAACCGACTTAAAGCGTGTGAAATCAGGAATACAACCGTATTTTAATGACATTACATCGAACGAGAGATCCGTCACATCGTTCGTGGGCCCAAATACACGTTCAACAAACCATCATAAAAGGCAAAGTAGTTTAAGGTAAACGGTGTTTGGGAAAGATCCATATAAAGAGTTTTATTGTTTTAATGTAATCACTTTTGAAAACAAAAAAAAGAAATATGAGAACGCTAAGAAATGAAATTTTCTTATTTTGATTTATTTAGATTTTATGGATTTAATGGTTAGAGTCTGACCAGACTATGATGGTTAACAAGCCTTTCTGTCCCCGGAGAAAAGAAAGACCAAGACTGAGGTAGTTGGACTGTGTACTTTGAAACTTATCAGAAGATGGAGCGACGTGGCGGCAGATCGGATAAAATGAAGACGGGTGTTGGATGAGGCCAGGGCTCTACAATTGGACTGTTGCGCCTATGATCATGAAAGTGTGAATTTTAAGTTCAGTTGATTTATGTGTTTATCTACTTATGATCATTGTGATTTTGCCAGATCTCTATTTTCAATAAATACTGTAATTTATACAAAACACACCACAAATTCTTCATCACATTATTGAACATCAGCCTATAAATTCAATCATCTTTCTGTGAATACGTAGAAAATTCTCACTTAACTCAAGTAACTATTAAGTTACTCAAACTCCCTCTCTACAACAGGGCCATTGCGTCTATGATGAATTTCATGGAATCCATTAGAAAACATATTTTTTTAAATTCTGTATGTCTCTTTAATGTTTACGCAAAGTTTTACTTAAGATCGTGAAAAATTGAAGATTATTAGAAAAAATCACTATGTACATATTATACATAGTATATTATTTCTCACCACAGAACCAGTATGGGAAGGAAAATCCTAAACTGTCGACCGATAAAAGTTCATTTAATCTAGGGGATCCCTATATGAGGAAGTCTTTGCAATGACGCTATTGCGCGACAGGATAAATAATTACATGTGACTCGTTATAAGCAGATAACGCATAGAGAAGGGGAACACGGATACCGACCACTTGCCTGGATACAATCGGGAGGGTAAAATCCGATACCAACAGTGGTAGAAGATACACGCTCAATGGCCTCTTTACAAAAACCGCATACCAAGACGGTTTGGTTACCCGCGGCAGGGACACAAAAGGGGAGCCCTCACGTCACGTGTGAGACTCAGGTACCATTCTAGACAGTGGTAAGGCCCGTATGCTAAGCGAATGAGCTGGCAATATATTTTTTTTATATATGTAGTTCTACGCACACAAATTTGTCTGTTATGTGTTAATTAGGATTAGAAAAAATCTGTAGTTTTTGAAAAATTTCATATATATTTATTTAAAAATAGGTTTGGCGAGGGCAGCATACGTGCGGGCCGAGTTGAGCCGACCTGAGTGTGGCAATGGCCGCGAGCCGAGCCCCGCTCCCCGCGCGCCTCGCCGCCCCCGGCCGACAGCAGCGCCGCGGCGCAGAGTTAGAAAGCTGTATGCGCCGCGGCGGGTCCCTCGGGCCGCGCTCTTCTTCCACCGGCGTATTCAAATAAGCCCATGTTTTTCTCTGCATCAGCAGGAATCCCGATTCGGCATCTGGCGTCTGCGTCTCTCGCGCGGGCCCCGTCTCTCGCCGTCTCGGCCGCGCGAAATAAAAAACAAAAGGCACGGAGGCGGCTCCGTCCCGCTCGCGCGGCCGCCGTCCCGCTCGCCCCTGACAAATGTACTCGGATTCCTGAGGCCGGCTATCCTCCGCGCGGCCCGGCGCAATGAAGATGGACGCGCGGCTTATCCGAGAACGTTAGCGGGGGACTCACGTGGAAACGTTCATTACACTGCAGAGATCCGTCACTCAATGAGATAATGTTGTTCGCTTCTATTCTTTACGACTGAGCTTCGGCCGAGGCGCGCTCCTCCGGCCCTCTCCGTCCGGCGCGCGTCTCTAATCGAATCGCTTATCGGTCGCATAAATACGAGAGACGCTCCTAAATATGCGTCGTACGAACGGCCCTACGAATATAAAAAGCTCGGAATCGATACAGATAAAATGCAAATGGCAACGACACGCAGCGGCACGATCCGGGTTCGGTTTAGCCTCCGTTTTGCCGTATTACCATAAGTCCCTCCCGCCAGACGAGCAGTTCTTTGAAAAACGGCAGGGCCCTTAACGTTTCATCGCCGCAAAAATCTAGGACGCTCCATTGAATGCACACTGAAATAGTTATCTCTATAATTGTATTTTAAGTGAATTTAAAGAAAAATAACATCACAAATAAGTATATCCCAATACAATAATGATTTTAATAAATATTACTAGTAACTTATTAACAATAAAAATAAAAAAAACATTGTTTACAATTGATATCTGGGTTTCGATCACGCCGCAGCGTTGATATCGCCAGAAATATCAACAGTCTATATATAAAAAAATATATTTATATAAGTGTTTTCTTTGGTTAATTTAATCACGGAATCTAATACAATCGATAATATATTGATATGATATTTATTTTATTACGAATAATATTAAAAACCGATAAAAATAATACAATGTTTACGTCCGATATGCAGGTTTCGTATATACTCCAGCGTCGATATCACTCGAAATTTCGATGGCTTACATATATAAAAAAAATATATGCGGTATTATTTCAGTTAATTTAAACGGTGAAATTTTAAAAAACATTTATATTGAATTCATATTTTTACAACGCTGTCGAAAAATGAATAGATAATCCATTGAAATCTTAATTAAATCAATTTGCATTGATTCCTTGTTAGTATAATCGTAAATTAAATTCAGTTTATCGTAGAGTATACCACGGGTTGTGGCGTTTCCCTTTCCACCGGGCTCATACATAAGGACATGTTGTTAGAGCTCTCAGCGGTTCAACGGAGTCAGATTATCTGTCCTGGGAGCCACGTTCTTTGCCACTGAATTTGTAATGTGCGCGCAAATTGACAAGGAGTTTACAGTTAGTCGCCAGTCGATAGATGCAGACGACGAGATAGCCTGTCAGTGTATACCTACACCGCGTATATACCGATATCCAATTCCGGGAGAAGACAATTCTTCAAACATCTTCGATGTTTGCCTCGAAAATTATCGCACGTCCGTGAGAAATATTTTCGCCGCACGATTACCATTTTTTCGTACGCCAAAGCCCACCGGCCCGTCGACGGATTTAATTGTTGAAAGGTTTCGCTTATCCGGACACCGATCTATGGGAGAGAGGAGAGTTGCGTCATCACTAATCGCCGAGATTTAACATATTTTCAACATTCCACGTGACGGAGGAATCTATTTGACGCGCTACTCGCACGTTTGATTGACCAAAGCAATTTCGAACATCATTAATCATAGCGAGTAAAGCGTTAAGAAATTTTTATAAAAACAAAAGTGGGCTCTCCCGGCCGCTGGACGAAAAGCTTTGTTCATTTACTTTTGAATAGATAGAAGGTTATATTTACAGATAAGCAAAGGCTCGCCCAAACCGACGGATGGTAACGAGTTTTTAGCCCGTTGCCAAGGCATAAATGCTTCTGTACGGACCGACGATAACTCAACGCTCATCAACAACAGTTTAGTGCTTGGCCAAAGAGGAAGAATGTAATTAATATAATAGATTATTTTACAGGAAAATATGCTCGTAGCCACTCCAATTTTTCTACAATCGACTTAACGCTGCGCATTGCACAGCCGGAGGATTGTGTCGCAATAACCTTTTTTTATGAACGCGCATATATGCAATGCACAATGGCATTAAGCCATTAATTTTTGGTTTCAGATTGCGCATTACAAATTGTAAAAGACGGCGACTTGTATACATATGCTCTGACGAATGGTCGAATGAATGACAACGCGGCGACAATGAGCAGAAAGAGAACACTCATCCGAGATGTAATTAGTGTGTCTATAAAGTTCTTCGAGTCCATCGCTATTATTTAAACTGTTAAATATTGCAAACACGTGCATATTGAATAATAAATCTGGGGATGTCGCTTTCTTCAAAAGTGGCGTAGTACAGCGGTCGTTTAAGCGGGCCCGGTCCACGGATAGTCGGTTGTAAGCCTCTTCCTGTACAACTCGCGTTCCCAGAGCTTTATAAACACCCATCGCCGGTACACGCGCACGTTTGCTCGTATAATTAGTGAGGCAGTATTATGGCGCTGGCAGCCATTTTAATAAGAGTAGGTTTCAGAGCCGGGGCGTTGTTCAATAGATCATGGTCGGACGTGCATCCACATCTATCTGGCCCACTGTGATACCTGAATAATTAAATCAATTTATCATTTGGGCCGGGGCTCTTTGCGCCGCGGCCGTAATGAATGACATTTCACCGGTGTGATAGGGGCCTTCAGACGCAAATGTGCCGATGATAGCTTAATCCACTTTATCGCCCGGGCCCCGGCCATTAGAACGAAATACTTCAACATACTTATTAATCAATAGGACACGTTTTTTTTTTACATCTCCTACTCCGCGCTGAGCGTCGCCTCCTTCCTCATAACAGGTGTACCTAATTGATTTTTGTATCGCCGCCATGTCGCGCGGGTTGTGCCCGGTTCGCTTGCATAAATTTCCGATCGCCGACCACTGTGCGAGTGCGCGCGCGCATGTGTTCGTGATTCTTAAACGAATCGGACATTCCACGCTGCGAAAAACCATTAACGTGATTAGTATGTATGGATGGATGTACGAGATGTTTTTCAAAATTAAGGCTCTCCGATATCGGTAACGCGGTGCGCGCCGTCAGATGTTGCCAACGTGTTAAATGGCCGCGGATTGTGAGTACAACGTGTGTTTTTGCGGTGAGCGAAATCGGTTAAAAGCTCACTAATGAAAAGAGCGTCCAAGAAATATATATTCACAAAAACTTCGCCGATTATTTAACTGAAAATAGACCCCAAGCAAGTCAAAGATATTGACTTTTTTTTTAAAAAAAAAAGATTATTCTAAAAATAAAAATAGTTATTCATGATATACTTCAAAATTTAGTCGAAACTTTAGATTTTTATATCAATTAATATGATGCGTAAATTAAACGCACACCCGGCGACGTCCCGCCGCAGACAGAGGACATGTCGCCAAATTCTCGCGGCACGTATCACTAGTATACGCTTCACTCGCACTCGGCACATCGTACCGAATACGAGCGAAAAAATACATCGCGCCTATGTCAACAGAAGCGAGTATTGTTGTTTTCATTATTTTTGCAATTGCGGACAATAAAGGTTAATAATTATTTATAATATTCATACTTAAGACATTTATTTAGGATTTATATTAAAAGAGTTATTCGAGAAAATATACCCCATCGGCACGGCTATGTTAATAAATATCGATATTGCCGCATACCACATCACTCACCAAACCATTAAAAATGCACATGATTTGATAAAAAAAAAATCTGTGGATTTTTTTAATTTCCAATAAATAAGTCAAATTGTCACATTTTTTTGCAATCGACTATCCAATAAGTTTCGCGCGTTTTGATTTGAATTTTGGTCAAAAACAACGCCGCTATGATGCCTTAGCCTACGTATTTACAATATCAAAAATAACAATTACTGGCATGGGCGACAATGAGACACATGCAGATACATAGGTTTCTCCCTTTTGCATTTCAAATTAATCCCTTTTCAATAGACATTTCAATAAAAAATGGGTTAATTTGATTGAAGTGAAAAACCCGTATATGTATAATAATATTTAACAAATTTGATCATATACGTTGGCGTCTCGTGGGTAAAATATTTAGGGGTGTTGCGAAAGAATAAAAAAAGTGTATTTAAAAAGTGACTTAGTATCGAAAGCGCGGGACTGCTCTGAGTTGCAGCGCAACACAGTGCTTAACGACGAGACACCCCGCCATCCCGCTGCCACCCCGCATCCATCCAATACACGACGCTGGTAGTCCAGACAGCACACTTGCTGTTCGCCGCGAGGCATAACAATAAATATAAATGTAATTTAACAAATTTTATTATTCAAATCAACAATGGTTAAAAGATTAAACAAAATGGTGAAATGCATCAACTAACGGCTGCTTTAATTCACGATGGCATGCAATTTAATGTCTACCGACCAGCATTTTCGCACTTAGATCCCAACCTAGAACTAGCTTTAACATTCGAACGGGATCTGCAGATTAGTACGACTGGATATCAAGAAATGTATAAACACATTGTGAAACAATAAATACGGTAGCAAACGTCAAAAATGCTCGACTTTACGACAAGTGTACTGCCAGTGCATTTTAGCGTACGAAATAATAATATTTGGTATAATTTATTTATTGAGTTTTCAGTTTTTTGCACGATTTTATTTTTAAAATAAAACGGTTTTTAAACTTTAAATTTTTGTATCAATTTACTTTTTCACGTTTTTTTGTGGAACGTATCTATCGTGTAAAAAAAGAGTTGAGTGTATATAATCTTTATCGGTTTGAAACTTATCTTAACACTCAGAGACCCGGCCCCGCGTTAGTGCGGAAATTTTCGCAAACGGTAAACACCCGCTCCCAATTAACGCGGGTTCACACTAAACATGTTATCTAATGCGCTACAAAAGACTTTCTTTTAAAGCTTTACGACTCGACACAGTGTCATTCATTGCTCTGTATGCCCTTTGTAAAATTACCTACATACTACGTAAAGATATCTATTTGTTTTTTATCGTCTAATATACAATAAATCATCATTTTCAAAGCTCGAAATTTGTTTGTCTTATCTAAATATTCGAATAATTTAATATGCTAATACGGCGCATAATACTTTTGACCAAATTATCTCCACGCTACTTTGCGACGCGTGTAAAATCACAAGATCGATAAAAAGATGCGGGTTTAGGTGTAAGTTTCGCCTGAAAACAGCGGGTGCTTGTATATATAAAATATTACATAGTAAAGTTTTCTCACATCGATTAGCCCTTTTAGCATGGTAATGCATATTAACAAGAATATTAATGAGAGAATTCTCTAATCGAAATTGTAACCAATATAAAATTAATTAAACTACATTAACGACCGCAGACGCCACGTTGGCGTCTTTTTTTATGTTTTCGCACAAACAACCGCGAACGAGGCGTTCTCAGAAACTCAAAAACGTGCGTTCCGTAAAGTGTTTAAATCTATTTAGGCCTCAATAGTTTAATTAATTATTTAATCTACATAATTAAGAGGATTGTTTTTGGTTTAAACAATGAAATTATTATAAACTCCCGTTCGATCCCAAGTTTTGAATCTAAACTAAAAAAATGTATACAGATGAAAGGGTAGGGTCAATGCTTCCACCCATATAATTCAATATTCAATGTTAACAATAAATAAACGTTGACAAAAGATATTTACGGCCGATTGTTATAAAAAAAAGATCCGAAATATCAAAAATAAAGTACTGTAAATCATCGACAATAGATAACAACCATATAATGAAAAATTCAATGCCTATTCGGGAGTGATATATTATATTTTAAGTTGTCATTTTACGATTATAAGTTGCCCAGTGTCGAGTTTTATAGGGCGATTATTTTATTCGAGAACCGGTTCGCGAGCCGCGGCTTGTCCACACCTGTGTTGCGCGCGCCGCCGCGGCGCTTATGTCATCAATGGAGTGAGGAATCGCGGATCAAATTATTTGCGCGAGATTCTGACAATCCCTGACAGACAGAAGATGGCCACGATTCTGCACCAATTACCGATCCACAAAATCTCGTAGGCAAACGCACCACACATTTCGAGCGATCCGCGAGATGTGTTTCATTTTTATTGCTAGTTTTATTGAACGTTTATTATAAAAATAAAATTTGTATCCGATTATTTATTCGTACGTGTATTTTCCTGCGGGTGTTGTAAAATTATGGTTATTGAAAAAAAAATGTTTATATACAATAAAACGTTTAACGGCAATTTCATAGTCCATAAACGGTTATTGCGCCACTATCAATATAAGAAATTGATCTGTGAACTCGGATATCAGCCTACAAAAGTTGTATTTTTATCGTGATATCACTCTATTCACAGATTCGTATAGAAAGTCGCGAGCTTACTCATGAATACATAATTGAAACAACACTCATTTGCATATTGACACTGCCTCCTTCACTTTTATTGTATCAATTACGATTTTACATCGTAAAATAATCATTTTAATATTATACGGATGCGTCACGAGAACACGGTGGCAAGTGAATTAATTATGAACCGAAAAAAAAGATAAAGACACGCGTTTTAAATATATATTTTTTAGCGCGACGATTTCGCAAAACATTTCATCACGCTCGCTCGCTGAAATGTGTATATCAAAAATTGAAAGTGATTTTATTATGCATACAATTCACGTATTATACGGAACACGATCTGTCCAATTGCATTTA
The DNA here is from genome assembly GCA_022495035.1 of Philopotamus ludificatus. Taxonomy (NCBI): domain Eukaryota; kingdom Metazoa; phylum Arthropoda; class Insecta; order Trichoptera; family Philopotamidae; genus Philopotamus; species Philopotamus ludificatus. The sequence continues at coordinate 43,768 of JAGXCT010036710.1, read as the reverse complement.
AATGACAGAAAAAAAATTATCGACCATCACATGTCTCACGTGAACGATGTATATTTTTTTGAACGTTCGTTATGCCATCAACTAGTTTTTATCGAGCACTATCGCGCAAAGCTGGAATAGCCGATCAATCCTAGAGCACGTATCTCACAATCGGCTAATGGAGACATAATAATTTAATAATTAAAAAGTCGAAATGCTCCATGTCCGAGAGTGCGGTCGGGTAATAAACAATCGCCGCGATAATGGCCCTATCTAAAATTGATCAATTTTGATTTGTTGGGAATTTGGCCGCGGCGGCATAACCACATTTGTGATGTAAAAATGGTTCGGCGTATATATAAAATAATAGCGGAGTAAAATCCAGTCTAATAATATTGTAAAGAGAGTGAGTCGTGAGGAAAAGCACCATTTAAGGCACGCATTCTAGAACCTTGTCCCGAGTACATACCGGGTATGGACCCGGAGAACTATTCGCGTTTACCCACCTCGTGCACTGCAATAAAACAGCATGTGTTTTTCATACGTGTATTCCAATCAATTAGTGTCAATCATTTGCCTGCAACCATTCCATATTATATATTTATTTTTTTCAACATATAAATTAAACTGGCAATAATTACTTTCACTGGTAGTGGTTTCCTCTTTCTATTTTATTGACACCGTAATCGATAGCCCGTAATGATAAAATGTCAACGAGCGGCCAAATGATCGTATCTGCTTGAGAGGCCGTTTGCATATTCATTCAGTGCACTTGCTTTCGACGATTGCAAAACATGGTGTCCAAATAAATCTATATTAAAACGTGTATTGCGAAAAGAGCATTTTTTGCTAATAAAAAACGTTAAATCACGCCGGCAATGTTTAACAATATAAAGTTAATACATATTCAACAATTCGAATCGATCCCCCACCGTAACGCGTATTGAAATATTTGCAATTGCAAGGATAGCCCGTTCCCGCTCTATCCGTCGGTCAACTTCTTGCGACGGATGCAATCCGATGACATGATAGTTGAAAAGAAATCCTCGACTGATGACGGCCACTATTTATATCCTACAGTCGATCAAACAGATCTCCGCAAGAGTCGCATTCGATCTGGACGAAGGCCGCCAGCGCAATTTATTGGCGGTGGTGTACGAAAGCTGTCGTCGGAACTGGTAGCTTGCGCCGGTATACAATCAACATTAGAGGTTTACGAGAAGACAACAACCTGTGTGATATATAAGATATATAAAGCTTTCCTTGTTCCCTCTACTTTTAGCTGCGGCGACGACAGCTGTACCGCAGAGCGTGATTTGCTTCTAAAGTTACTAATTAACCATGCGCATCCATTACAGTATTCATAATTTTCAATTAACAATTACGCCGAAGAATGTCGTCAACATTCCCATACAACAACTATATACGGTGAAACCACAATTTTACATGCCCGAAATTCATGGTTATCCCCCTATTTGCGTTTTAATTTTAGTACATTTAGTATCCGCTTTTACGTTTTTTTATTTCCCGCAATTTACGTTTAAAAATTTAAAATTCAAATCAATTTATAAACATATTTAATTGAATGTGCAATGAATTAAAATGTTTAAAATTAATATAATATAAATAATAACCTCAAAATTGTTTAAAAAACAACTTTTAAGCTTAGATGCTTTGGTGGGAGCTAAGAAAAGAAAAAATAACTTGATCATACAATAAATTTAACACTGAGAAATATAAAATTAGCATTTTTCCCTTCAAACTGTATTAGTGAATCTACAGCCATTAGACTTTTAGAAGACCATTAGGCTTTTAAACATTACTACCCCAAAAATTTGAAGGTATATATTTTAGATTCAATGCATTACACCGTTAAGGCACGGGGAAAAATTGAAGAAATAACGATAAAAAATGCTTTCGAAAAGCTGGAATAGTTAAGGAACCAGATGAAATAGAAGATACTAGCGATGAGAGCCTCGGCAGATCAGGGCCAGAAACACTAGTAGAAGATATTACGGCGTACGATGCTATTGATGTTCGTACCTACCGAAACCGCACCACACCTCAACATTAACGTGATGACATCTTTATGGATATCGATGATATAGTGCAGTACCGCAATTATAGCCGTCCTTCTGGGGGGGTCGACGCCGGGCGGGGCAAGCGTAGCAAACGGCATACCATTAAATATTCATTTCGCGAATATTTTTCCACAGCATATTGGGTTAAATTTTATAAAATTAAGTCTGTTAAATAATAACACATATGAGAACATATTATACACAAAACAACAACAAAAGGAATAGATTGCATCCATTTAAAATATTCAAGATATTAACAGACCAACAATATCTCGACTTGAAATGGTTAGAATAAGAAAAAAATAAGGACAAATAAGAAAAAAATAAGAACAAATAAGAAACAAATAATAATAAAATAAGAACAAAAAAGAAAAAAATAAGAATAAATAATAATAAAATCAGAATAAATAAGAATAAATAATAATAAAATGAGAATAAATAAGAAAAAAAATAAGAATATAAAAGAAAAAAAATAATAACAAATAAGAATAAATTAGAAACAAGATGATTTAGCATTTTGTGTAAAGGAGATGTATTCCAAAAGTAACGGAGTTTTTTACCAATTACAGTGAAGCGCTGGGTGGCGATTCTCGCGGAAAGGTTTTAAAACGATTTTGGTGCTGAATAACATAAATATGTGTATTACAATTGCAGAATATTTGTCACAAAATGTAATCTAATAAAACTACATAAAACATTTTTTTTGGCGAAGGCGGGGAAATGAATTTTCTGCATTTTAGATAGGCCGTGACATGAAAGTAATTGGGAAGCACTGATATAGTGGACAGTCACATCCACGTAAAGCTTATCCGATGAAGAATTATCTGGCGAGGTAAACTTAATCCAACAAAGATGATGCTATGAGGCATATTGATGTCATGTTAAACCAGCACAAAAATATGTAATAAATCGATTTGTGTGATTATCTAAATAAAAAATAGTTTTCAATTTTTTTCTACCCCGTATCTACGTTTTCATTCTAATTACGGTCCCTCCAATAACGTAAAAATGAAGTTTCTCTGAAACACCAAAATTTCGTATGTAATAACAACGAGCTTAAATCTGAAATTCGGATTCGAGCTTTAAATCAGTGTACTGATTTAAATCTAGTCATTTAAAAAAAAGCGGCACAATGAACATTCGATCATTATTATATTTATATAATATTCGAATGATCCCCAACTTATAGATTCTAGATAATTTAAATTGTAATCTTCCAGTTCCTCTCATATGCCGAGGAGATTATTTCCACATCGCTCCATTGTTACGAGATATTACAACGGCGATACGGACGACAACCTAACAAATGCCTAGGAATTAAAAAATATATGTAAATTAGTGTTACTTCTTTGATACGAAAAAAATATGTGTATATAAACACTATGGCCACCTACATTGTTCTCTTATGCTCTGTAAGAATTGCGCTATATTTCAGTGACTTGCACATTACGCCTAGCCTCGAGACCACCTGGAGGATGAATATCATCAGCCAGATTACATATGAAAAATCTTTTCGGTATCGATCCCTTATTGGCATGATGTTTAACACATCTCCCATAATACAGAATCATTAATCAGCCGAGAAAAATTATGTTAGATCACATTTAACAATCGATTATTGTGCAGAGATTACAGCGCCGATTTATCCGCAGACGAATATACTTAATTCCATCGATCATTCAGACGAATTTTCAATATATATTTTAATTCTATTATTTACAGAATGATGAATCTGTAGATTGTAATCGGACTTTTACAATCACACATTGTGATGGTGGACACGGATAAATTCCCGAATATACCTCTCGGCCACAAAAGATTGCGACACATTCGTAAGATTTGTATATGGATATATTTGTTGTGAAGTCAATCACAAAACACGAATCGAATGTAATTGACATGAAACTTGACCCGAGGACCTTAGAATATTTGCTGACGCACGTTTCGCACGATGCACTCTGTAGAATTCGGTACGTAAATGCGTATGTTGAAAAAAAAAATGATCCAATTACCATAACGAAAACGTTCAATTATACGAACGTGCCGGATAATCGAGACGCCCGACACATACGTACGGACGAACAATGGAAATTGCTGGTACATAAATCAATCGACTTGTTGATATATTTTTGACATATAAAAATGCAGACGAGGTGTTAAATTATTATGACCGTTTGTGTACAGGCAATAAAAATGTCAAATGTCAAAATTTCCACTTCTGCGACCGATATTATTGTAATAAAAATTACGCGTATGCAAATATCGTGTGTGTATGACGCATTTTCATGTAAATCGCCATTTTTTAGTGTCCGAATTTAATGTCGTGATTATTTTATCGCCCATCAAAATATACTCACATAAATTTGGCGGCGATAGAAATATTCAGCTTACCTGAAATTGGAGGAAAAAAAATATGATTAACAATCGAAACAATATTTTTTCGTGTATTATTTGTCGAATAAAGCATTGTCGGCGTGACGAAGGCCATAAGTCACCGGGAGATTTGCGGGATAACAAGTCATCTGGCTGCGGTACGCGTACTGTCCCGTGGCGTAAGTTGCTAAAAGGCGATTAAGGATCGCGACAGATAAATTACCCGAGCTCAACTTGTGTTAGAGGAAATGTTGTTAATTACAGCCGAGAAACGCATGTTAGTCGACAAATAATTCCGCGAATTTGCGGATATCAGCGTTTAACCCATAAACAACATTTGACGCCATGAATTACAATAATTAAATAAAAAAATAATTATATTGCAATTATTTCATTCCCTATCTTAGAATTTATATTGAGAGATAATAAAAAGTTACTCTATTTTTAAAATCAAGCTAGATATAGTGAGAAACATTCCAAGTACAAGAAGAATCCTGGCAACAGATTTACAAAATCAATTGAAAAATGATTCGGTAGAATGTGAATATATCTCATTAAAATAAGACGAGTCAACAGATCAGATACAGCATAATTGGCAGTAATGTTAATAATGGTGTTCAGTGATTTTAGTGTAAAAGGAGAATTATTAAAGTTACTATCAATGCAAGAGCGAACAAGGGGTGAATATATTTATAATATCTTTCAACAAAAATTAACATCTATTTACACAATCAATAATTAATTGCTGATGCTGCACTAGCAATGGTAAGCTGCAGTGATGGATTTATTTCCCATTGCAAGAAAGATGAATAATTTCCTAACTTTATGTATTAACACCGCATCATACATCAAGAATCACTATGCAACAAATTATTACTTTATGAACATGTTGTTGGTAAAATAATTAACAAAACTCGAGCAAATTCTTTAACACAGATTATTAAAAGCTCTTGTAGAAAAGCACGAATCTTCCGAAGCTGACCTTGTCATACATACATATACTAGATGGTTAGGTAAAGGCTAAACACTGCTCGATCTTTTGATCTTTTGGAAGAGATAAAAAATTAGTATTTCAAAGGTTTGAACAAATAAATGCCTAGAATGGTTAATGAACTTAACTCTTTTAACAGACATATGTAAAAAAAATAACGGTTTAAACCTGAAAATCCAGGAGAAAATAATCATTTAGCTGAAACTATTAGCTGTATAAAAGCACTCAGCATAAACACAATTTCGAAAACACGATTTATCGAAAAATTTTCTTGTGTACTTTTTAAGTTTGAATAAAGATGAACACTATTTTAATTTATTATTATTACTATATTTTTCAATAGCATCATAAAAATAGTATATGAAAATATTAATCTGCACAAAACGAAATCTTGACTAATATTATTAACCTAGTCGTGCCGATGGGGTTCATTTGGGACCATAAGTTTTATTTTCTCAAATATCTATTTTAATATAAATCGTACATATCACAAACTTTTTGTATTTGTCTAAAAAAGTCTAAAGAATAAATATAATAAATAATCATTGGCCTTTATATTCGGTATTTGCGCGATGTTATTTCTCGCTCGCATCCGGTACAATGTGCCAAATGCGAGTGAAACGTACTAGTTGACACATGCCGGAAGAATTCGGCAGTCGCGGTAGTCGACGGCATTTAAAAAAAAAACATTGATGTAGATTTCATTAATATCTTGACTTGAAATGCTTGGGGTCTATTTGCCATTATAAATAGACCGCCTTCGGACGACGCGGTTGGTTTCAAGGCGCCGTGACGGATCGCTTAAGAAAAATGATTATTGATAATGAAGAAAACATTTAAAGGAATCCACGATTATTCAACGTATATACTTTTTTTCTAAATTAGTCGGATGATTAAAATCTGAGGCATAAGAACATATGTCACTTCTGGGATTACAAAGTATGCGTCGGCCACATTTGGAAGGCATGCCCTTTTGGAAGGCACGACCTTGCCGTCCGGATATTTCACCGGCTGTCGTCGCTGTTTTCATGGGCATGTTGTTGGGCCGCTTAAAATTGATTATTGCATACCCGTTTGACAATAATTAACTGGAAATGTAAAATAATACATGGAAATGCATTGCTTTGCCTGCAACGTCATTAATTACACCTGCTCGGACTGCCCACACGAATTTCTCCCGAGTGGCGCTGCGATCGCGCTCTCTAACACACAACCCAAGGAATTACACGGAGCTACACTTTTTCAATGGAAATGACAAAAATTTAATCAGCAGCGGCGGCGAGCGCTAATCCCAGAGCTTAGCGCTGCCGCGAATATCGCTGTTATTGATTGGCGTTACGGCGGTTGGCGGTCACGAAAGTGACGTCTGTCCGCTACTTTACAACCGAGGCTGAAAGCACAAACGGCAATAGAGTGGCGAGTTTATGTCGGCTGTCGCGCGCGGGTCGAAAGCTCGCCCATGTCCCAGGCGCGCGCAGAAAGAGCAGTCACCCTATTTCTTCATTAGTTAGCGTATTAATCATAACGCACGGCAATTTGTTACGTTGCCACGGACAGGAGCCATTGTTCCGAGGCCGTCCGGAATAGCGCGACCGGTCAAAGCAATAACATAACGTACTCGCCGCGGTGCATTGTTGTGTCTTGTACCCGGGGACCGTCTCGGGCTATTCACGGCATTTCCAAGTGTCAAAACGTTGTTTGAGCGCGTATCCCCGGCCTACTATCTCGTGTAACTACGACGACGACGCCTACCGACCGCCGCGGCCGGAGAGCCTTCTCCGCGATAACGGTAGTCCAATTCGCTCTTTTTTCATCATTTTTTTTTCGAGTCGCTCACCCAACAGTACATTCTACGGTTCAGTTTGTGTAATTCGTATGTCACACACGTGCAATTAACTCATAACGCATTAAAATTATATGATCGGATGTTAAATTATGCCGTTTTCGATCAGCAATTAGTAATATATACGTAATCAATTCCGTTATTATTAACATATAAAAATTAACATTTTTTATTTTAATTGCTATTAAAAAATAGCAATAAAATAAACATTTGAATTTAGCAAAGGTCGCCGAGCAACGATTTACTATGGGATTATCAAGGCTAGGGAATGAGTGGATGCAATACAACCGCACCGACCAGATAGCAGTTACGAGCTTTTGCTCCAACACAGTGGTTCTTAATCGTTCAAAAACAACGCAGAAGAAAATCCTATAAATAGCCTAATTATTTTGTTATAATACATTCTCAGTGGGTCAACTACATTGGGCCAGATGTATTGGCCCAAAAGATTTTTTATTTAATTTAAAAAAAAAAATGTATTTTTTAATCGGATATCAGATCAAACCCTATATATGGTGCTTATTCATTTTCCCAATCAATTTGTAAAAAAATATATAATGAGAGTAACTCATAGATTCGACTAAAAGTGGAAAAGGTCAAACAATTTTAATTTTTGTGAGGTATATCGACTAATAATATTCTTACTATAAATATTCAATAGCATTACTGCTAATTAAAAAGTAATGTGTAGATCCACTTATGATTATTTAATATTTTGGACATCTTCATATAATATAAATTACAATAAATTCATCCTCTTTATTTTAGTTGAAAATCTATTAGGATTGGAACCATTCTGCGGTAGTGCTCAATTTTTCAATCTTATACATTCTACTAAGATTTGATTGAAGTATATTTATGAGTATCTGTGATGATGAATTTTAAAAGAGAAAAGAAGTGAATAGTGAACCATTTGGGGACGAATAATTGAGATATATATTGTTTTTTAAATGAAATATGGACGATTCTCCCTATCAGTAAGCCGAGGATGAAATAATAAATTGATATCATTTATATAAAACGTCCGAGATACATTTCAAAATGTATGAATACGCCGTAACATTCACAAAACACAATGAATGCATTCTTACTGAAATGCATACAGAATTGCACAACACCTGTTCGCAACAAAAGCAGGTATGTTTTGTACAACACATCTGTATGCGCGCATGCATCGATCGGTTCGATTCTGCATACGTCTGATTCCTAGATGCTGTCATTGAGACAAATAGAGAGATGGTCCGATGGCCCATCACCGATCTGACCGCACGTCGCATCACGTCCAACGCTGCACAATTGCAGCCGGCGTCGAAAACAATGCAAAACTGGCGGAGGAGAATAGGCGCATGATTAGTGCCGACGCCCCGGCACCACTTCCTGAACGATACGAGCTAACTAATGGTAACAACGTCCACCCACATATCACAGATGACTGGCGTACAATGGAATTGAACACATTACAATGGATATTATCATATAACATCGATGAGTGAATCCGCGGACCGGCGCGTACCTTTCATCCAACGGTGAATTCGAGATATTACACACAAGTCTTGCGCGGAGGGTCCTGCCCAGATTGTAAATGAGTTCACGGAAAGATTTACGCCTGCCATATGCACGTACATATGTATATAAATATGCGTGTATGTGAAAGATGCGAACCCGTGATCCCGCGCATGACATTAAAAACAAGGATATGTTAGAAATTAATCGTTTTATAAGAGGTTCATCAATCAACCGCGTTGCCGGCCAGGATGCTTGTAGCGTTAATGAATGTGAATGTTTCGTGCACATTTTAAACGCATAAAAAAATAATGACAACCCGATGTCGCTAACGCGCAGCTTTCATCATCGGATTGGATGTAATATAAGATTTTACGAAAATTCGAGGAATACATATTTCATAATGTGACATGATATAAATTACATGCTCAAGATTAAGATTATGACTTATGTAGATATATAATATTATATAAACATGTGTGCGTATAATCAAATTGGAATAAAATCTAAAAAAAAAAATTGTTTTAATAATTAAAATTTGCCGAATTTTTGATAAACAATATCACTAAGTATCACAGAGCACAGGAGCTAAAGAAGACATCACTTTGTATATCATCTGTCTGATATATCGATCTGAACTGACTTTGCTTAGCTTTGCCCTATGTAGCAGTCACGCAAACTGAGTTTGAGAGTTAAATTCAAGTTATTGCGATCATGGCTGGCAGACGTAAACAGAGACAAATCAATTCAAGCAGAAACTCTAGATCCCCGTTAATCTAAACTTTCAATAATATTCTACCGGCGTGAATCTTAACCTAGCCGTGCCGATGGATTCTATTTGGGACCCCAAGTTTTTAATTTTTCTTGATTAACTCTTCTATAAATCCTACATATCACAAACTTTTTTATTTGTCTAAAAAACATCTAAAGAATAAATATTTTTAACAATCTTCAATAATTGATCTTTATTGTCCGTAATTGCGAAAAAAATAAAAACAACAATATACGCTTCAGTAGCCACGGGTGCGATGTTTATTTCTCGCTCACATCCGGTACGATGTGCCAAGTGCGAGTGAAACGTATACAAGTGACACGTGCCGCGATAATTTAAGGATCGGTCTACCGGTGGTGAGTCCACAGTCTGCAGAGGGACATCACCGGGTGTGCTAGTCATTCACACGTCATATTGATTAGTATAATAGTTTTCGAGCCGCCGGGGCGGATCGGTTAAACAAAATTTTATTTGATAACATGAAATATTGATCTTACAGCTGAAAATGATGATTAATCTTTAAGAAAAAATAAAGATTTAGAGAAGTACTATACTTATAAAAATAAACTATCGGAAAGATCTATAGCAGAGGTACTGAAGTCGTGCTTTTACATGTATGAAAATCTGTCATCGAAAGCTTTGAAAAATCTTTACTTTCACTATTATAATTATGTGTAAATAAATAGGATTCTATATCAGTAGTTGTTGTTCATAAGATTTAAATTTTATTACAAACGCTTTTTTTTATTTAATCAATTTATTTTCACCATGTAGGTTGAGACTTAATTCATATGGTTTCATTGTTATATTAGATAAAGCGCCTAAAATTTTGGAAATCCGAATTTCCTCCCTTAATTTCGCTAGACTAATTTTTTAATTTGTTTTTATTACATGGCTACACAAAATCCTAAATTGGGCCACAAGTGATCCGCGTGCCAATATTTTGACATGGCTGACCCAGACTGAAGTTAAATGCAAAGCTCAAAATATTAAATATAAGCACTGTGCATACCTTCTACTAAATTTAAAACGAAAAACAAAACTAGCAGGTTTAATCATAAGTACAGATACTTATAGTACTCGATTTTAATTCGGATTAAATTTTTATTGTAATTAGAAAGTGATTACATTTATTTTTTATTTGATAGAACATTGAGTTCGCAATAAATCACTTTTGACATATTTCCGATTATACTTATTTTTTATCTCGAGTGAGATCTCTGTCAAATATAAAGGTAAAAATAAGAAAAATGAACGATTATTTTAACTAAAAATCGAATTTTCAACAAATATAAATATAATGCAATCTGTGATTTGCATCTGAAGGGGTCAACTTGTTCATGCTCAACTTGTTCACTTTTCACAATGAATCATTGAGTAATTTTATAGAAAGTGTTTTCAATACGGATCTCTAATACCAAATTAAAAGCAATTTAATACGTGAATAAAATTGTACGTTGTAATTTCCAGATGTAAATCATTCTTTGTGTATCATTTTCCAATTGCTCCGTACAACGTCATAAATAGGCGTCATGTTGTTATTGTTGTTGTGTCGAAGAGTAAAAAAATGAGTCAAAATGTATAAGGTGGCCGCGATACGCATTGGGTCCGCTCCACTCTCAGGGAGTCCATCCAGATCTCGGAGCGAGCAGCTGGCCGCTTCCAACAGAATCTGACTAATAACTGATCTGAGATAATGAAGTATAATAGATAGCATTAATCATCGGCGCGGATGGTACCGGTGGGCAGGTACCATACCGCGCACGGTGTGGACTGGACATGGCACACGAGTAATCGCTCACGAGGGCACTTGGGTCGCTCCGCCATTCGCGGTGTGCCATGTCCGAATAACAAACGATGGATCTATCCCAGCCGGGTCATAAGTTCCACTGGTAATCAATCTACACACTGCGCGGACAATGGCCCCGCCGATGTTACACTCGTGCACTTCGGACTACTTCCAATTTTTTTTCGGCCGGCAAACTGCGCCAAACAAACGGTGGTAACACACTTTAGAGCCGCATGGAGAGGAAGAAGAGGTCGACGGGTCGAGACCGGCCGGGAGGCACAAATTTGAACTGTCAAATGGAGCGAGGCAGTCAGGATGGAGGACCGTCGATACCGGTTCCACTTTTTGTGACTACCGTCCAAAAATGCGTGCACGCGGCTACGCTACGTTCGTCAAAACACACACGGACGGAATATGTGTTAGTAAGGAATTAATAGCTAACTCGAATGCATTACCCGTGTATTGAGCGTCTTTGGAAAAAATATGAAAAGCATATAAGTAACATTTTTTTTATTTGAATTATATCGTACACATCGGCGGTTACTAAGTAGTGAATGCTGAGGCCGGCAATAATAGAATTTTTGGCATTGGCAACAGAAAAAATTCGCCATGAATGATGATCGCCCATTTGGAATTACGTTCGGGTGTGTAATCACTCCGGAAAAATTCTAAATCCGGATCGGCATCGCATTGTAATGGCTCGTAACACATCTGACACACATAAGCCGCATGTCGTATTTATTTGTGCACGTGTATAATTATGCCATTGTTCCGATACCATCATCGGTCCCGTGTGTGTTTCCTTATAAACACGTACTGTATAACGCAGCAGCCGAGTATCTTGGCCATCATTAAAATTATTATTAGTTTTTTTTTTTTTTTTACTTGACGTATTCGGCACCGTGGCTGCGGGCTAGACATCAACGCTCACCACTTTACGCACGTGATCGTCGAATATGTCATCGTAAAATTTAGATCGCCATTAAATAGCCATATTAAATTAAGCGAGCTTCACAATAGCCTGTTGATCCGGCAGTACACGTGTTGTCGTGTTGTACAGGGGACAAGTCGTTGGACAAAACACGCACTGGAATCGTCTTCAACCAAACTTAATAAAATATTAAAACCCAAAATAATGAAAGAAAAAAATACAATTTATATATGTTCGAATTTCACTTCTTCATCGAAGATGATGATGTTGTTGAAAGAATTGTTGTCCTCATATGGATATGTTTACGTGACTGAACAGGCGAAAATCCGACGAAAGAAGATCAGGGTCATAGATAATTTGCTTTCCCATCTCAAAACGAAATTTTGCACAGCGTCAACAATGCGGGCAAAGATATGCCGACGAGCATTGTGGTGCAATGGAGCCTACAGCTTTGATATATTCACCATATGGAACGAAAAGAGATTTAATAAGCAACTGTGCTCACTGAAGAGGATACACTGGCGACACTGTGCAAAAACCGAAAGGATCATCGCTACATGCTCCATCTAACCATCATCGGACATTGATTTTAGTTCATCGAGGAAGACAACATAACATTATATCTAAAATAAAATAAAATATAGAGATACGAGAGCTTGTCGATTACAAAGCTCAATGAAAATCAATCAGATCATATCAAGTTACTGCATCAATAAATATGTATAACGCATTATTGCTCATATTAATAGTTCGTAGACATCAAGATAATTTAAAGAATTATAATCTAATCTTAACAACGCATTAGCGGGCAAAGCAGCATAGATACACTAAATCCATTATCGGAAAGACTTTGAAGCAGAATATCTAGATTTTGAATGAACTGAATTACACAGTCTGGTGTCACAATGGCGAGAAATTGGCACTTTAGAGAATCTAATTCTCGACATCTCATACTCATCATTGTAAAAAAAAATGGTATTCAAAGAAGGAGAAAACGCCATTCTAATTAACTTGTAAAATCCACTTATGAGTATTTGGTGTGATAAAATATAAATTATCCACTGGGAAATTGTTTAATTTAAACACATTAACAGTGATGATATATTATTGATAACTAAGAATCGAGAGACTAGCGATTATTAAAAAATCGATCAGTATTTTTGGATATCGATTGGTATATTTTTAAAATAAAATACATATCCGAATAACATAATGTTTTCTAAAATTAATATAAAATACATATTCTTTTGAATACGATTGTGCTCCGAAGAACTAGCAATTTATTTTTCCACAAAGTAGCGTTTTATTAAAAATATACAAGCAAGTCAAGAAAAAGTGCAATTCTGTTCATTGCCATATAAAGCCGAGTGTAAAAACTTGAATATACATATACATCAACATTGTAGTACATGTGTTTAATTCAATATTAATGAAACATAAATGTTAATATGCCAAAGATATTTATCCAAATAAAGCAATAATTGTGTAATATGATTTATTGCAATTTATGCACACATTCATAAAAATAAAGAACGTGCTTGATGTTGTCTTTTGCAGAAAAAAGGCATTATCAGATTGTGCATAAATTTACTAGTCAAAAATGCTGTTCATTACTATGTAGATAAATCATTATTATGCGTCGATTTAAGCAATTTACAAAATCCTCGTGTCTTAACATTTTCCATTATGTGGGCCAGACCTATTGGGCCAAATGATTTTGTCTTTTATCGAATAGGATCAAGCCCTATAGATGTTTCTTATTCATTTTACCAATGAAAATATTTTTTTATATATTCC
>JAGXCT010036710.1:0-29558 GCA_022495035.1 Philopotamus ludificatus | reverse complement strand
CCCTATAGATGTTTCTTATTCATTTTACCAATGAAAATATTTTTTTATATATTCCTAAAATACAATTAATTAGAGTAGAACGCAGATTCGACCAAAAATATGCAATCGCTGTTAAAAAATAAAAGAAAACTGGCTCTAAATATTGCAACGAAACAATAATAAATATCGACGTGACCGCCATTTGGATTACACGAGCAGATCTTCCTCACTCCAATTGATATATAATTGACTGATTCGTCGGCTAAGAGTTTTTCCATCGGCACTCACATACATTTGCCACTGCGCTGTCTCGATCAAACACATTAATTTTTACATATCCATAAATACGTTTCGATAATAGGTTTCGGATCACGTTTTTGTACGAAAAAATGTTATTTCGCTCCTTGATTTATCATACGAGCGATCGAAATAGAGATATTATACATACATCTGTGTATGACCTTCGACAAAGCGAGATGTAAAAAGTCTAATGGATTTCCTTGAACGGGGCCGGCCGCAAAAAAATCGACTCGAGAAAATGGACACATTTTTAAATGAGTCATTATTAAGTAATTAGCACAGAGTGCTTGTTCAATCCTCAACTTTGTAATTACACGAGAGCTTTTCAGCACATCCTCGATGATGATAAACAGCCTATCGAGTGCCAGTCAACAAACATCTCTCGAAACGATTATTATTACAGCAATGATACAAAATTTTAAACATAGATATATTTTTTATATACAAATAAATCGGGGATGAAAATTTCCGCCAAAGATTGATTACTTTGCAAACGATACAAAGTCAATAGTAATTAAAATAATAATACACAATGGCCGACAGCGTGTATACCCGTTTGAAATCCGCGCGCCGATGAAACCGGTTGATCCCATAACGTCGGGGATTTAAAATTAAATATCGACTTCTCCCATAGAAAAACAATTATAACGCAACAATAACGAACTAATTATAAACACGAGTAATAACTTTGATCTATTACCGTAACAGAAATTATAATATGAAACCATTAAACGCTGAACGAATGTACTGCGGTAGTCAATTAGCAAGTGGATGCCCGGAGGCGATGAGCTGAAAAAAGCAATTGAAAAAATTTCCGCAAAAATATTATCGAGAATACTGCAACTCTTTGACGTGCCCAATTTTTGTTTCTTCATATTGTAAACACGACGGGCATAAAATTTTATTCGCAATGTAATTATTTAACAGCAAGTCATTATCGATTAATAGTCTAATCATGCGGAAATAATACAACTTTGACTGGTCGGACTTGATGGAATGGATATCAATTAAGTGTTTTGATTGAACCCTCGAGATGGCCGCGGCATCCTAAATATAACCATTAACTCGCGGATATATAAAATGCGCGTTACGAAAAAACGAATTTTCTACACAAAATCGCGCGAAAGTATCGGCGGAAGAATGTCGATTTTTAATTTCACATGTCTCTATAACAGACCATATATAACATTACGGTATTATTTTCGAAATGCCTGCTATTCGCCGTCCATAATACTGCGGCTATTAATCTAATCATTAAATCGAGAGTGATTTATGCGTACAAGATATCAGAGTAACCGGATGCCAAATTAATTTGTGGTCATCAAAGAGAGATCGTTTTTATTGTAAAGCGAAATAATAAAAAAAAAAAAAACAGAAAAACGGTGACCCATATAGAGGAAGCGATTTAGCCGAAAAATAAACGGCTTCGGAATGACGTCAAAAGAATAAGGTATGCGCTGCTCTTCGGCAACATCTCAACAATTTTTACGCAACAATGCCTCATCATCGGGGTTCAGTGTACGCGATAAATCACAAATCTGGATATCTCCGATGATATGGCTTTGTATCGGAATGGTTTTGGTATTTATTGCGTTTTGTGAGCCAGGCGAGAGGAGACTCGTACGCAACTGCGACCTACGGTTTTGTACGCTATCTGCATACCCGTCCTAACGGTTGTTCGATCTATATATTCCTCATTCTATGACTTTTGCCGTATTTCTCTTATGATACAACTATGTGATGTAATGGTGTATTGCGTATTAATACCATAAAATGCATGGTAAACTGATATATTTTATTTTCCGTTACGAGATCACGAAAAAATTATTTTACGCATTCGCGCCAATTTCGTGAGCGCATAATGAGCATCCATTTTAAAACTATGAAAAACGTGACACCGGGCGATGATATCTGCGTATGAGTAATTGATATTTTAGACATCATCCTAAAGCATCAGATTAGTCTAATGATGGCTTAGCGCAGCAAAACGAAATAAAAAAAAAAACAACACATCGATGCATTTTCATTTTCAATGCCACGTATGCTAATTCCGAAATAAATAATAATCTAATTTAAAATATGACGAAATTGCGCGAACGGTAAAGTAAGTTTTTTTTCAGGATGTGTGGAACTGTCATTGGATTATTAATATATTCATATTTATTCGTATTATTTAGAAGTGACAGACTCATAAGCTCAGATGTAATCAATATTCGCAATGGATGTGCATTAATATATATATATATATAGATTTCGTATGTATGTTTTAGCACCGATGGTACTTAGAATCGACGGGATGGATGCAGAGTTATTGAATAATGCGATTAAGATGTGGTGCGGTTTAGCCGAATTGAATACCGTGACGAAATCGGGGTGTCTGCGGCATTTGAACCAGTTTCTAGGGGGATTCTATACAAATTTGATTGGATCCCTGTCAATCGGCGAGATTAATTACAGAAACGAGTTGACTATACCAGCTCGCTGAGATTTGACATGGACATTTCATACACCTAACGAACACAATCCGGCTTGTATGGGAGAGAGAGGCCCGGGAGATGTCGTTAGTGGCATTCAATGTGAAAAAATCTCGTGACATTATTTTTCGTAATCTCAGATCGCTCCGTGATAAAATGCAAATTAGGCGCAGCGACATTGTGGCCGGGGACATATCTTCGGTTCAAAAAACTGTTTGTTATTTCATAATGATTATTTTGCTTCATCAAGCAGTGTCAGAACAAATGGATCACAGAATCAAGATTAGTCTCCGACATGTGTTGGTGTGCGCTTCACAGATATATCAACGGCGGACGTAACGAGATTCGAAAACCGTTTTCGATTCCGACGCCGAAACTATTTTAATCCGAATTGTGAGCCATTCACGAGAAAATCATCCGGCGGGATTACGTTGGCGGTTGTTATAATATTATAATACGGGGAACGTTACAATATCCGTGACTCATACGAAAAAAATAATTATTTAATTAATTGTATGTAAATTCTCGCCACAAAAAAAAATCACAAATGTTGACACCTTTCATATTACAAAAGTGCATACGTAAACATTTTGATAAACGCATAATCATCTCTGGATTTTGAACAAAAAAATCATCACGTCTCATATTCCACGGAAAAAACCTCTTTCTTAACATAATCATAAATTTTCACAATGCCTTCAATTCACATGTCTTCAAATGATTCCGTTACTTTATTCCAAAAATTTCTGAATATCGCAATATTAAATTAAGATGATTTTCAATGGAGATCACAAATAATTCTAAAATAAATTAATATTTATAATAATCAAAAACGAAGAAACCCTATTCCTTTCATCATTATAGATTCTGTATGAATCTTGAGACAAACGAGATTTTACATGTCAAATATAAGTAAATGGCCTCTATAACTTCTACAAAGCGGAAGGGCTGATATTCAGTTAACTGTAAAAAATCAATCTCTGCCAATAAATTGGATCCCAAAAAAGCCCAGGCCAAGGAAGATGTGGTTGGAAACAATCCTCCGAGACATGAAATATCGAATTGCTCTAAGTTACAGCAAAGAATCGACTGGCATAGAGGGGAGCAATAAAATAATGAAAATTCTAAATAAATAAGCTTGACAACTCAATTCTATGTCATTTTTAATGTTTCTATCGTAAATCCGTGCTGCTTTATAAGATAAGTCAACCGTTGAAATCGAAAATCTTCATCAGCCGTTACCTCCGTGAGAATTTCCAATGAAAAATCAATAGAGCAAGGCCATGCAGTATTGATCATACAGCATATAAAACATCGTAAATAGACATATTATTAAACAAAACATGGATTGGAAATGAAAAAGAAAATGTGTTCGACTCAACGTTAGATACTGACAAATGTAAGACTATCAAAAGCTCAAAATAGATCGTGATAGAGAAGCATTGTTAAAACACTCAGCTTAATCGAGGTGGCATAATAATTAAAGAACAAGAAATTTTTAAATTCGGATCTGAAAAATAGACGTAATGATTTTTCGTAGCGATTTTCGGTATTGATCGTAATGTATAAAAATGTCTCAAAATGTTTAACCCCCTCAGACTTGACTTCTTTCACTTGAAAAAAAAAATAATGAATCAACAAGGTGTACACTATGACGTACAAAAAGCTTCAGATTATTATAACACGTAAAATAGCTTGTGAAAAACGTTTAATTTACTGTACATTGCAAAGTGTGTGATGTTTTATAGACAAAATAGTTTCATTTCGCTCAAATTAAAAATACTCATTTATACTGCCATCATTCGTCCTCAAATTCTTTACGCTACTCATATCTAGGTCACAACACATCCTACTCATATAAATAAAATTCAAAGAAAAATAAATATAGCACTGTCAACAATCACAAATGCACCTTAGTTTATTCACAACACAGACATACGAAGATATGAAAATCCCCCCTATTAAAGAACTTATCAAGAAATATGCCACTCACTTTTAGGATAACCTTACTATTCCAGGGATATTCCTAGGATAACCTCACTATTAACCTTATTAACCCCATATACTCCCGATACTTTCATATAATTCCTCTGCCCAAAACATTTCTACTTCATACAAAAAAAAACACAAATAACAACTCAGAACTCTCTTCTCAATGTAGTTAAAATCATTTCCAACATAGCTTCAAATAATTTAAAAACTTAAACTTTTTAACAATCTTTAGCTTGGTTCTCTTCGTATCTCTTTTTTTCTCTACTTTTTTATTTTTTCGGTTTATATTTTTCTTTCAAAGGCTATCAACCACTCGGAAAAATCGGCCGTGCGAAAAATTACAATTTAATTAAATATGAACAATTTCTCAGACGAAGAGTGAAATGGGCAGAGCCCTAGGTACTCGTATAATGATAAAGGTCTGTAAAGGTTATATAATAGAACCGTATTTTTAGCAGTGTTTTTAGAACTCTATATGAAAAACGGAATGGCTCTCAATGGAAACGTATATATTTCCTTTACTATACAATTGAATTAACTCGGAAAAGAGGATTTGGATAAAAAAATATTTATCTACAATTAGGATGTAATAGAAATTAATGCAATTGGAAAAGTTGTGTCCTAAGATCTGAAAAATATATAGAAAACTTGGTTATTTTAATTTATAAAATATCTGCATATAACACAAGTGAAAATTATTTTAAAAAAATAATCCAATATTATTATATAAATAAAACAATTGATTTATATAATACGTTATTTGGCAAATAAGGGAGCCACTTGACGCGCAGCCACCGTATCTTCTTTTTTTATGAACTCATCATCTCTTCTTCACTCTCTCTGTCTCTCTTTCACGCTATTTCTCTCCGCGACCGGCGTTTCGGGGGAGTGTATAATATAAAATTGGATGCATCATCATCGTCATACGTTGTGTGATGATAGAAATACTCGGAACGCAATTAATATCGGAGCAATGGTGTACATCGGTTACCTTCACTGTTTGATTGAAATTCTCAACAAAGAGTCGCATACAAAAAAGAAACATGGCGGGCTTATGCCAGTCACCGCGGACGAATGTGTTTTTTTTTACACTACAGCCCGACAGGGTACGCACTCGCCGTCCAACAGTTCTTTGTTCGCGTTTTTGCGATCGGTTTACGATTGATAACGAAGAAATAATATTAAAAAAATATATATGGAATACACCGCACTTTGTTTCTTCTGCCGCTGGATTAGGGCCCAATAAATAACGAATTAACCGAAACCCCTGGGAATCGGATAAGTTCGCGCCTATCTAACTGGGTCATCCGAATTTGGGTCGAGACGCATCGCGTCCAAGAAAACTACAGTTGCAGGACGCCGTTTTTTAACGCCGCAGCAGCACGTCTGCCAAACAAAAAGCTTTTTGCTTTGTTGCGATGAAGAAGCGACTTGCTGCTTCGGTCGGATAAAAAAAAATTACGAGACGTTCGTTCGCATCTCCCGAAAGCGTTTTACAATGTATAATTTCACTTTAATTGACGATTGATTTAATAATGTTACAGGAAATAGAGTAACCGTTTCTATTAACGCATAAAAAATGAACTTGATAATTGATTCCGTTATATTGGCATAGCGAAATCGATGCATGTCAGTGTGTTTCCATAAAATATTACAGTTAAACCGACACGTGAACCCGTACCGATTATATCGTATAATGGTAAGTAATGGACTATTGGAAATAAATCGATTAGCTGTGTACTGCCATCCTGGCGAAAATACAGTTTTAAACACCTATTAAAATAGTTTATCTCACCGAACGTAGTGAATTTTGTGAATGATGCATACCTGAAACAATACAAAAAAAAAATGAATAAATACAAATTTTCACTTTCATGAAAGGATTATGAATGAATCGTTAAGCATTATTGAATATTTCTAAGGCTACATGCAAAAAAAATCTATACTAAATTTTATACCGTGAATAGAAAAAAAATAGGTCAAAACACAACAGAATTCGCAAGTGTCATATAAATGAAATATCGCTCACAACGCCACAGAATCCGCCTACCGTTTATGAATTAGCAAATGTCAGACGGTTAAATTTAATTTAAATTTAATTCGTTTACGCCTCGAGAAATTGAAAAAAAAATACACACATATAGCACACAGCCATTGTCATTGTTGCAATCGAGTATAATTCAATAAATAAATAAAAAACCATATGCCATTATCTGTTGTAAACATTTTTGTTTGGAGGTCAGACAGTGCCAGTGTTTTACACTACAGCGAGACGATAATGATATTTCTACGCTATAAATTACACTTCGACATTGAATATGTATTTTTTTTTCTCAATACATATGTACTTCGGTCCAAAAAATTGAATAATGTGAAGTAATAATTCATAAAAACAATTATAAAACGAGTGCATAACACAATACACATAACAATGTTTCGTAAGCATCGGATGTTAATTGAAATACTCGAGAGCTACCAGCTACCGATCATCAAAATCGATTTCGAGAGGCGCTACACATCATTAAAAATATTTATTATAAATAAATAGAACGCACTTATGATGTTTTATAATTAAAATATTGCATGTAAATGTTGATCCATAATCCATAATCAGAAAAATCTTTAAATTGTGATAACGATGATCCAATAAAACCTCTTCCCGATCGACTGATATCATCTTAAATGACTCGGGGGAAAAATGAGAAAAGAATTTGCTTCCGCATTGACTTTCACCAACAGCCCTTGAGCAACAATTAACTATCTGTCCGTCTCTATTGTCCAGATACGAAACCGATCCATTTCTGAGAAAAAAATATTACTGGCGATGAGAAGTGGATCCTATACAATATCATAATAATCTAGAGAAGAAAAAACAAAGACTTTCTTCAAACCAGATACCTGTTTCTACCCTCGATCATCATTGACAACGAGAAAGCGTTTTTCTTTATTTTTAATGGCGTGTTTTGATACCGATTCATTATGGATTAATTATCCTCGACCAGAATGTTACAAGAGAAATAATCGTGTACCTAATTAGAAAGATTAAAATGATAGCTTTGGACAAATATCTAAAAAAAATCGCCTTAGACAATTGTATTAATATTAGGGCCTGACAATCGACATTGAAAGAAGGATACTGCTAATAAACATGTGGAAGAATTCAAGCATGGCAAACAACAATAAGATACATCTCGAGAGATCACTGGCTCTCAATCTCCATATACGCTGTTGAGCAAAAGCTCAACTATGAGGAAGACAGACGAAAGTTAGATGCTTTTAAGATGTCTTTTTGGATATGGATGCTTCAATTGAGAAATCATCATAGAGGAGCTAGAAAAAGGTAATAATGATTGGAAACTTAGATGGCAAGTGAAGAAGAGGAAGTCGCCAGATGCGATGGTTATAAAAATATATCAGAAATAGGATATTTATATGACTATAAACTCTTTAAAAATCATTCATCATACAAATTTTCTTAAAAAATCTGTGTGATGAATGATTCAAGTACAGAGTTGTATGAAATTATTTGCTATAGCTTTATTTTATAATATGCATCGGTGGTAGTCTGTCCATCCGCCATTACGGAAACGTAATTTTTCTCATTTCATCGCTCTCCGGGTGTACTCTGCGTTGATACTACGTGGGCAATAGACCTGAGCAGATAGCGAATGGTCGACCATCTGTCACGGTCAGTTAGAAGCCGGGAAAGACTCGAGAGATGGAATTGGATGATTGAAGTGTTGCGTTGATGATAACTGTCATAATGATTTATCTGGCGAAATCACGCCTGAAAGTCGCCGCGAATACTATGAGCTCATTGCCATAAACCATCCTAACGGCAATAGTACGTATGCACGTTGATGCTCGTTATACCAAATAATATAACAACAACAATAACACGAAAAAAAGCATTTATTTATATTAATAATATGGCTGCTATTATCAACAATGGCCGTGGCGAAGAATTACGTATACGAAGAAAGTAATTGTACATCTCAGAGCACTATTAATTGTGACAGGTATTTTTATAAACGTAATGAATGTAAATATTTAATGATTCGCTTATTACTATCGAGACGTAATCTCACGATAATCATCCTATAATACTATAAAATTTATTTAATTATATATTTTTTTATTGAGAATAATATTAATACCCAAGGCTGTATCGGTATAATATCATACACGAATCAAGTCCATCGATGTGAAGAGTATCTTGATTTTTTTTTTTGATTGAATTTAAAGCATTTTATTGGGCGTAATAAAAATGGCGTTAACAATTTGGGATATGAAATTTCACCGAGCAACGCTCTGTGGAGGAACGAAGAATTTTATGGACTTTTTATTGTGGTATCATTTGACTGTATAATAAATAATAGTTAAAACGTAGACGGGTATTTTTTTTTTCGTTTTTAAATATTAGTACATCCACAATAAAAATGGAATAAGTCGCAATATCGCAATTAAACATCGTTCGATAATTCAAAATTGTTATCTTGCGTCGTTATGTCTGCTTTGAAGGAAATGGGAATAAGTATATTCATGAGCCGGAGCCTAATCACCGCGGTACCGATTTTTTTTACTCGACATTTTTCAGTCATCAAATATTACTTAACGGCGCGCACTAATCTCCCAAATATTTCAGCTTATGAATTATTAATACGTACAATTTATAGGGTGTTCCGTGAGCCACTGCTCCTCACAAATATTATTTTTTCGACGACAACCTCGGGTAGATCGTGGGATAATAGACGTCCAAGGGCCGCTGCCGCATTGGCGCCGAAATTTTCACGCATAAATGGAGGCGGAGAAATAGAATGATACGTACAAAGGGCAGGTTGTATACCTGAAATGTACCTGATTCAAAAAATACAACCTGCAGGGCAATATAATGCCGACGATATGTAACTATTTCTGACATTGTCTACCCGAAACGCTCTTCTACAAATCACCGCGATCGGAATATATAAACGTTTCAAAAAACTTATCGTGATTTTTGTGAAGAGCGTTGACGTGTGTGAGAAGTGAATGGCGTATGCAATAATAGAAAGACTTTCATCAAACAGTGAAAGGTCATGAATTCACACATGCCGATTACCATTATGGTAATGTGCGAAAAAATCATAAATAACCATGGACAACACACGATCCATCCGATATTTGCCATTTTTTTCAATTGCCATCCATCATTCTAATGGCTGATGTTATTGTTTTCGCACTAAAATTGAAAGAGGTCATATAACTATATATATATATATATTCTTAACAGTTATTTTGTTATAAGATATTTTGTGATCATCCGGTTAAGAGGCTAGCGCTCGGATCCCACACCGTGGAATGGGTGACCGCACACAATTTTGATCCTGTCAGCGAAGGCACATCATCCTAGGCTCTCCAATACAAATCTCGCCCGGATTCGATTCAACAAAGATAATTAATCAATTTTTTGGTGTGTATCCACCGTGCCGAGACATAAAAGTGGTTCGACATTTCACATTGAGATCGTGCAGACTTGCCGATCTACGTGATTAGATTACCATTGTGATATTTTAATTGAGCCCGGCCGGATCGATGGATGTTACTCCGGTCCGGAGGGGTAGTTTAACTTAAACGTTATGTCCCACAATTTGGTGTGGTAAACACGATCGGAAATTTGGTAGCCGGAGATTAAACCAGTTTACGTGGCGCGGGGATCCTTCAAATCGGTCGTTTTCAACGTCGACCACAACGACCGGCTACAATGTTGCAGAACTTTGCCCAGAGAGCTTTTCTGAGCGGCGGACAAATCTGCTATATTATTTACTGTCTTGTCACATGAAAAAAAGGATTACTGCCACCGACCTCCGGCCGATCTCTTTTTTATTCTACGGCTCGAAATTAAAATTGTAAATGCCCGGGATTTGAGGTCGTTGGAGCTCTTTATGTCAAACATTAATATCGTATTAACATACAGAAATCAGAAGAGACAGAATGCAAAAAAAAATAAACAAAACAACACACTATACTATTTTAAACGATTTTTAAATAAAACATGATTATAAAAATCAAAGACGAATAACATATGGTTTCACTTTTACGCAGCCAAGAAAGATACAGTTAACATGTTTTTTACGAAACCGTATTCTCTGTATCAAATTTTTGATCCCGTGTTTGGTAAAAACTGATTTAAAGCAGCGTAAGGCAGCAACGTCACTGTTGCATGTTGAAACCTTCACTAATCAATCATGCCATTTAACATATAGCAACAAAAGGTATAAACATATAAAATTTTCCTGTCATTTGAATGACCGATAAAAATGTCTGGACGACTGTTGTTGCATCTACACAATCGTTTAACGGCTGTTTGTTTTAACAGAATTTCACGAGAGCGAATTTATAAAAAATCATTTTAAAATTCTAAAAATGAATTGAAGAAATAAACATTAAACACATTTTATTTATTTATTTCGTATCCGAAAGAGTATCGTCTCGTATACATAATAAATTAAATTTCGTGAAAATTTCGGAATTCCAAAGGATATTTTTCAGCTAATTTTACGCCTGTACTATTTATTAATCATGATAGGACTATGCGATTTTTATCGTTTTCTTATCCGATTAAACTAACCTTTGCTTGCTTTGAAATCTTATTCTCCTCTATATTGTGATTCTAAATGATCCAAAAATCTTATTTGTATATTCACAGGAATATGATGTTAATACGTAACCGCGATAAACGTGGTTAACTGTATTCACAATAATATATATATATAATTCCATCAAGGAATACAAATTTAATAGCATGCTAAATTTATTATTAAAGTCGATTTGTAAATGCCGATAATACCGAGAACAATAAATAATTTATTAGCTTTTAAATATAAAATATTGGTGATTCAAACTAGCTCCTTGTAATTGTTTATTTTATAAATAGAGAGCTGATGTTAAACTCGAAGAAGAAATTACGCAATCTTATAAAAACAAGCTATAGATAATTTAATAAGGATTAATCCAGAATTTTATGATTGTGATGATTTCGTACTCATCAGAAAAAAAATACAGTGATTTACGCGTCGTTTCTCAGAACAGATTTATTTAAATATAATCAGACAATAACATTTCAATCCAGTCTCGAATGTATCTTCAAATCTTCTTTCTATCAAAAAATTGTAATAGCTGAATAAAAAATGCTTTAAAATAAGATGAAATAATTTAAGACATTTACCGTGACCATAAGATGAGTGAATTAACAAAAAATGTGTTGCATTCCAGAGCGTTATGCACGGTGTCCTATACGACAACGTTATATTTTAGTGTTCGGATTCCATTTTGCCGTATTTATATATATTAAATATTGAAGTCTGACCGCGATTGATTATTATTTATGGGTTCGACATGCAAATCCCATTACACATTTCTATGGGTCGATTCTAGGAATGATTAGTGCACAGTTTTCACTCGGATTCAAACACATTCTCACACCGGCCGCGGTTCATTATATATATATTTTTTAGGAGATACAAGGTTAAAAGTTTTGCGTTGCACAACGCCGAAGAAAAGATATGGCCCTACTAGCGTCGGTCGTGTATCCGAGTAGTCGAGTTTACATCGGGCCGAGTGGGTACCAGACTCACAAATAGGGAAGACATAACCAGTTTGTCATAAATCTACGCAGGCCGTAGTATATATCCAGTTGATAATGCGAACACGGGTACAAGTATAATATGGAAACGCCACTCGCGTAATATCTGGCCGGCGATCTTATTCAAGAAACTGGCAACACGCATTGCCATTTTGTTAACATATTTCATGGGATTTTGTCCAATAAATGAATCTCTTCCGTATCGATGCGCCGTGTTAGTTCGCTCATTTGTTTATACGCGATGAATTAAGCTGCGTGTATCTCGTCAATGATCTAGTTACTCCGGGGACCGTGTAATATCGCGTTTTGCACTTTCATTTTTTTTAACACTAACGCGAGTGATGTAATGAAATGTTGCATTACACGTTTGAATCAAGAGATGATTAACTTGCAAGCGCACGAGGTTTTTATATTTTTTTATTGTTTAAGGTTTACCAACGTTGAGAAAAAAAATACTTTTTTCACTTAGCCTAGCCGTGCCGATGGAACCCCAGTTTTTTTATTTTTCTCGAATACCTCTTTTAATATAAATCCTAAATATCACCAACTTTTTGTATTTGTCTAAAAAAGTCTAAGGAATAAATATTGTTTAAAGTGAATTCATCATTATCTTGACATGAAATACTTGGGGTCTATTATCCCTTATAAATAGACCCCCTTTAAATGACGCGGTTGGTTTCGAGCCGCCGTGATTGATAGGTTAAAATAGAAAACGTGTAAAGAATCTTTGGCCTAAAATACAAGAGCTTTATCTCAACATCTGTATGTGCCGAACATGATTCCCGCCAATAACCCACTATTCTTAAAGATAAAAAAGACGTATTGCCAAAATTGGGAAGATAAAAACCGAATTGCCGACAGAGTTAAACACCATACTGAAAATTGCGTTACAGAAAAGCTTCGAATATTCGAAAAAGCGCTTTGATAAAGTTGTAAAATGAATGATATTGAGATGAGATAAGTTCAATTTAGTGAAATAAAATACGTGCCTCGTTCAATTATTATTAACGATGCAGGTTGCATTGTAACAGCGAGGCTGAATTCGAAATGTTTTTCACGCAAAATAAACATTCGTCGATGACATTTAACCGAACGCCACTCTCGCGAAAGTGTGAGGTCATCAAGGACGCAATCCCTGTGTCGTATCCGTCGTTATTATTTCGAAACGGCCGTATAAAGTCTTCAAATTCATTATAGCGATTATATTGAAGCCAACTATTGAAACCGCCGTGGTCGCCGTCACTTAACATTTAACCAGACACCCATACCGTTGCCAGTATAGCGAACATTTTACAGCACTCAAAAACTTACCGACCGCATAGAATTCAATAGCTCCGACCATTAACGATCGCATGCGAGGGCGATTAATTAACGTTTTGCAGAATGTTGACATTCCCATGCGCATTCCCCGAGCGCAATATAGACATTTTATTATTGACAGTTCGATATTCTGCGGATTGGGAATAATTTTGCGGCCGTGTCGTGTGGCCCGAAGCCGTCGAGGTATCTACATAATAATTGTTTTCTCTAGCGCCATAATTGTACACATTGAGGCATTCCGCATTGTTGACGTAAGAAGCCCATGACTGGTATGCGTGTCGCACCAGTTTCACTCACTTCATTCCGGCGATGCTTCGGCGCCCATCCGAAGACGTCTCTCTCGCAAAGCTCTACGAAAAAAATGCACGCAATCTCGAATCAAATGCGCCACGGTCGGAGGAGTAAACGCGTGACGAACCATCATCATCACTTTCTAACGCGACAACAGATTCGATCATGTTTTTGCCTAATCAGATTAATATTACACCGCGCATAATACAACAAAAAATATTAATAATTATCAAGTTTTCAGATGAAAATTATTATCGTAATAAAATTAATACAAAAGGAAAATGCGGCGAATTGATGTGGCGGAATTTTTCATTATATTTAATAAAAATGTAGATTTAGCTCAGTCATTCTAGATTATTGTAAATTATACACTTCTGCATAATAATTATATTACAGAGGCGCTGAAGAAAATTACGCTCAGAAATAATTTACAAAATTCTCACATACAAACCGTCGTATTAGCGGAATTTGCTCTATATTTTTTTGAACATAACTCCGCGCTCTTATATCATATTGAATATCTTAATTGATTTTTAGATATCCTCGGATGGAATTGCTCTAGTAATTGTCTGGCGGTGTACATAAAAAAAATTAATCTACCGTCAAAGGAACAATCGGTACACGTACAAGTTTTCTTTCGACGGCGAGGTTTCCTCGTACGAAATGAAACAATTTTACCGCTATGAAAATGAGCGCGAGCCGAGCCGATACTTTTGGTGAGCACGGTACCGACGGTAAAAGCGAGAAGGGCGCTCGCGGCATTCCTCTCTAGCGCCCGTGGGCTCCGAACGAGCGGAGCA
This sequence comes from Philopotamus ludificatus, assembly GCA_022495035.1. Classification (NCBI taxonomy): domain Eukaryota; kingdom Metazoa; phylum Arthropoda; class Insecta; order Trichoptera; family Philopotamidae; genus Philopotamus; species Philopotamus ludificatus. The sequence continues at coordinate 14,781 of JAGXCT010036710.1, read as the reverse complement.
AATGGTTCCGGATCTGCACCTCCGACTTCAAAGGCGACTCGTCCGACCGGAGCCATTAGAAACAAAAAATATGTTATTGAAACTGGCCTCCGTCTGGCGATCCCGAAGGCGACGAAATATTTTCACTCCAATAAAACGGCTACCCGCCATACACGCCAGAATTAACCAGAAGTGACTCCGATCACGCTGACAGAATAATGAACAAGCCGATCGAATACGAAAGCGGCGGGAAAAAAAAATATTTTGAATTTTCGTCTATCAATATCGATAATCACGGGTCGACTCGGTAATTGACATCCACAGCCTTGGCTTCCCCGCGTACGCGCGAGAGTCTCAAAAAAACATATATACATATTGTGAGATTCGTCAATTAAATCGAATAAAAATATATGTTATTATATTAATACGAAATATCCTTATGCACCGCGGCATAGTTCAGACACAACCGACTGCAGCACTGGGAGCGTCAGGGTTTTCGGAATTCATAATGATAATCTATAATTTGGAATTAATTGAATCTAGCCGCGATCACATGAGAGAAGAACAGGTCGGCCGGGTTCTGATCGTATTTCAAACGCTATAAAAATATTGATTTCTGCAGATCAAACGAGTTCCTGCTAAACATATAGTTTTTAATGCCATTACAACTCTATATCTTTCGAATAAATTACAATCGTGCATGAACCCCTCCGTCGTATGCAATACAATGTTGCAAACTAGAATCGATGTAACACGAAACTTGTAAAACACGCGAAACGGATGGGTTTCAGTCTTGCCCACTCGTCGAAGTCTCTCCGATACAAACAATTTTCCGACGTTCGTTTTATTTCAAATTATTTTATTTAAACACGGATTAATGATATATTTAAAACCAATAATAATTACCTATACTCGTATATTTTTATCGATAAAATATGCAAATTAATCGATAATAACTAAACGACCCAGTATTATCTATAAATAATATAACTTACGAGTGTTCAATAATCTGACAAGGATGCATAAAATGAAATCAATGCAGAAAATTTTAATTTTAATTATAACATATTGACCAATATATTGTACTTGCAAAAATAGTTGTACCAAATAATCTCTTTGAATTAAAATGCTTTTGAAAGAATAGAATATTATTTTAATGTTTCAAATGAAAGATTTACATCATCAAACATTCATCGATAACTAAATAACTAACGATAAATAATCGGGTTTATACTAAACGGATACTAAAGTCTTCAGAGAGTTTGAACAATAGAATCTTCTCTGCCATATAACATAAACTTTCATCTTTAAATAGCATAAAATAGCGAAAAGGAATTGTTCAACTATAATAATTAAATTCTAAATCAGGACTACGTAACGTAAATTAATTTAGCCAAGTCTCCAAGGCGAGAGGCTTATTCAGGCTTTTTTAAAATATCGAATGTTTCGCTCCTTTTTAATCGCCTCTTCGTACTTAAAATTTCCTCTCTCTTCTGTGATGCCAAATAGTCTTATGTTATATCATAGAGGGAACTTTAAGACATTTCTGATTACGTCGTTAGGCACAAACCAAGATGCACCCGTGATCATGCGTAACCTCTTGGATTGTAAGTGATCTACTACTTTTATATTCGAGGATTTTGCTATGGCCCAGATTTGAATACCATATGTCCGGATCCAACATAATAATGATTTATAGATAAGCAGTTTATTATTTAGGGATAATTCTGAGTGTGGTCTGATAAGCCAGTGTAGATTGTAGAAACATATATCCAGGTATTTAACTGAGTCTATCTGGGACAGAAGCTCATCATCGATGTATATAGGAGGGCAGTTTCACTTTCTTAGGACGAAAGTTATATGGACTGACATGGTTTGATTTTGTATAATTTTCCACATTTTTAACGTACGGTGAATATTTGTCAGACTTTCTTGAAGCATTTCGGATGCTTTGTTGTCTGCATACATGGCGATTAGGGTGTTTTCGGTGTTGGGCATATCAGCAGTGTATAGTAAATACAGGATTAGACCAATTACGCTTCTTGGTACTCCAGAATTAATCGGATACAATGCGGTTCTTTGTACAATTTGCTTGACGCGGAAATTTCTATTTGAAATATAGCATTTTCAGATTATAAAAAAATGATCAAGGAATGCCGCAGAGAAATACCGTTATTCTTCCAGGTCGTTGTGACAACGATAACTGCAGCAAAATCAATAATGCATAATAAAATTTAGTCTGCGTATCTACATATACAAAAAATGTTTATGGTTTATAGAAATTTTTTGACCAATATCATTGATCAACTTTCGAGATCAACGATTCAACGATCGAGATGTGTGCGCATTAAACGAGTAATAATTATGCGCGGCTATGTAATTTTCAAACATTTCGAACAAATAGACGTACTTGTGAATAATTTCGAACGCGTCGATGTGATTGTTTGGAAAGCGTTAAATTTTTAATAAGCAATGCCGCACGGGCGTATCCCGAAATTCAAAGCGAAATCTGGAATCGAACATGTCGCAGATGCGTCCGGCAGACGCGTCGCAGTAATTATTTACTGCGATTGAGGCGTCATCCGCAACAGAAACCGGCACCGTGCCTAATCGCCAGTATATTAAAGTTCTGAGGGATTAATTAAGTCCGCGATACGTGCAACTCTCGACCGCGTCCGATCGCATAAAATGCAAAACTCCGATTTTAATCAGCGAACATCGTACGTAGACATCAATCGGTTATTGATGTTCGGAAAGGGCACTCGAGGATAAAAGGGCATCGCACTTCGACGATCCAAAAGTTGTATAACATATGAATATTGATAATTCCGCCCTCGACGTTAATTAATTATCGTTCGCGACGGTAAAATAACAATTCTAATGCGTCGCTTAACAACTATCAATTGAATCGTTAAATTGTGCTACCGGTGCGCTTAAATACGGATAATGTGCGTCGGATGTATTTTTGCATCGGCTAAATTCCACAAAATACAAGCTCGTTCGAGCAATCGAAGCGAGAACGTCGACTCGGGACGGCGGATTAAGAGTATTTGTCCAACAAATTTTCCATATTATGGGACAAGTCCATACCGACCATAACACCCATGACGCGTCATCGTAACGCACTCACAATTTAAGACGTCGTTTCTTCTTATTTGCGCCAACGAGAAAATTATGCCCACACCGTATTTAATAATATTTTTTTTTATCTAAATATGTTTGTTAAAAAAAATGTGCAACGAAAATTAATAGACGGACGTCGCTCGTAAATATTTTTGTTCGCACGCGGAATATCTTCGTTACATTCTGACGGGTCAAACGTCGCAGTAATTAATGAATGAATACGAATCGCACGTATATTATCGGCATGAATGAAATTGTACAATATTTTAGTGACAGGTGACCTCGAACGATCGCGTGCGTTTACAATTTATTTAATCAAACTCAATTCAACTCGCGAACATACCGGCGGACGTTCGCATACGTTTAAAATAAAATGTATTCTTTCGTCGGCGTCGAGATAATATTCATATAAATCGACGATTGATGAAAAAAATAGGTCAAAATTAAAATCATGCATAAATCGGCGCTCGCGGGTCTCTCGATCGCAAACGGTGACGAGACGACAAACGGCGTCGCGGGGAAATCATTTTTCCCGGCTACCGACGTTTATAAATACCGGGATCGACCCTTCCGTTTTCTTCGCGCGACCGACAAATACGAGACGTTTTTTTGTATGCACAACAGGCGGACGTTTTCGGTAGAGAGCGACTCGAATATTCGTTGCTATCGTCGATGGAAGAGGCAGAATTAACGAGGCGATCGATATAAACATTAGAAAGAAACACCCTCTATTCGTAAAACGCGTAACACGATCTATGAACAGTTCTAATCTAAATCTACGTTTGAACGAACGGTCGGAGGACGGGCCGAGGCGTCGCTATCCACTTTCTCCAATAAAAGGCGCGGTAATCTTTCGCATTCAATCAGGAAAGAAATATTTTAGCGACTCGGCTGCGACGTCGGACGGCGCGAGTCGCCTCGGAACGGCGTCGTTCGGCGTCGGTTTCGCTTATTCCGAACTGACCCACTCCGGAGGATCCGGCCGGCCGGATTCCGGGGAGCGACGGACGACGCCCCCGCGAGGGCCGCGCAGATTTCGTCCGCGATTTATGCGTCGAACCGGACGCCGGCCGTCGCGCGACGCGAGAAACGTCGGCCGAGCGATTTACGGCCGGCGAAGTGGGGGCGGCCTCGGTCGCATATCCGCGCGTTTAATTTTCAATTTAGATTGCAATTTGCGATTTATTCGTCGCGGCCGGGCCCCCGGCGGCCGCCGTCGAGGAACGAAACCGAATCGCCCCCGAGTCGACGTTTAATTTGTCGCTTCGCCTGGCTCCGAAGAAGACGGGCGAGAGGAGACCGAAAAGGCCGAACGCCGACGAATTTCGCAAGGAAAAACGTCGCGAAAACAAAACGGGCGGAAAAAGCGCGTTCTCGAACTTTCGCCTTCGTCGACTCGTGCGACTTCAAGAATGCCGCGAACGTAGACAACAGGAAGACGCGATTTTAGCTCCTGCGACGCTGCAGTTGGATTATACGATACCGTAGTGCCCCTCAATCCTCTGATTGCCGAGAGCCGATTTAATCGTCTTTTGCCGTGGATTTATCATCCGATACGATTGCTATGCATCGTAAAATAATAAAGGGACGAAATACATTTTGAACGGTCTGTGTTACAGCGAATTGTTAGGGGGGGATATAACACTTTTTTGAATATATATATTTAAAAAATGTTTATAAATTGAAATGTCGGATTAGGAAGATTTATTAAATTATGTCAAAAAAAATATTTATTCGATATTTTTATTATAAAAAATACGGAACATATTAATTTTAACATAATTTTTTTTTCTAAAAATTATAATCTTCATAAATGCACAGATATGCCCTCAAAATTAACATCCTCATCACACAAATGCTTTCCAAGGCTGCCTAAACTACATATCACACTATTTCTTTCCGATTGGCTCGGTAATTTTCGTATAGGAATAGTCGATTTAGGGCTTTCATTATTCGAATTAGACTTTTCTGTGATACTCGAAATACAAGGAACTTCCGTTTTTACGACTACGAAGGGATCGATAAAAAAACGTAATTATACGAAAAATATAGATTTGGGGTTACAAAAGGAATATTAAAATAATACAGCATTGTAAAAATTGAACGCAAATAGGAGGAAAACGGGATTTCGCCGTATATTGATGTTTGAACAAAAAAAAATCATCAGCGTTTTATTTGGACCATCGTTGGGTCGCGTCACCCTCGAGAATTGGGATTTATCATTTTTTTATGACGTGAAGTGATTACTTATACTATATTTTTATAAGATATTAATCCACTTTCCCTCATTTCTGAGGATCGTGATCATGTGCATGATTTCCCATATGGAGGACCATGGATATGGTTTTCATGGGGTTTATCATATTTGGTTCAAAAAGTGTGTTCGATCCAAAAAAACGTGCTTCGTGTTTCAAACAATCACAACGGGGAGAAACTATTTGTCGAAACAAACGGTCCCTCGTTTACAAGTTATAGAATATTTTATGTCAGAATCGTGGCAGTTCTAGGGAGTTGTAACGAAAGAGTTAAAGGGGAAGAAGTCGAGGAGAGGGCGGCTCGAACCGTTTCCGACGAGGAATAACGTCGACTCACCTTTAGAATGCAGCGACCTCTCGCCTCGTTCTCGGGAACAGACACGTTGTAGAAGGACTGGTCGAAGATCGGCTCGTTGTCGTTGACGTCGTGCACGGTGACGAAGACGGTGGCGGAGGCCGAGAGCGGCGGGCGGCCCTGGTCGCGCGCCACCACGACGAGGCGCGGCGCCGAGTCGGCCTCGCAGTCCATAACCTCTTCTCTATAGATCTACATAGATTTTATTCTAAATTTTCTTTTTGTATTTCGCCGCGCCCGCCGCCGGCAGCAGCGAGTAGCGCAGCTGCGAGTTGGCGCCCTCGTCGCGGTCCAGCGCCGACACGGCCAGCACGGCCGAGCCCACCTCCGCCAGCTCGGCCACGGCCGCGTGGTACTCCGCGCGAGAGAACTCGGGCGCGTTGTCGTTCACGTCCGTCACGCGCAGCTCGATGGTGCGCGACGCGTGCAGCGGCGGCGAGCCCGTGTCCGTGGCCACCACGCTCAGCGTGTAGCTGGGCTGCAGCTCGCGGTCCAGCGGCAGCGACACGATCACCAGGTAGATTATGTTGTCGCGGGTCGTCAGCCCGAACCGACCGTCCCCGCCGGACAGCGTCACGTTCGCGTCCGAGTACTCCGTCTTCGAGTCGGGGTCGTTCACGGAGATCCGCGCGACGAACTCGCCGGGCCGCGCCGACTCGGAAATCTTCGGGGTCGCGTCGTCGCTCAGGAAGATGACGTCGATCGTCGGCCGGTTGTCGTTGACGTCGGTGACGCGGATCGACACGAACGCGGTCGTCTCGAGGGGCTGCAGGCCGCGGTCCCTCGCGACGACGACGAGCTCGTGCAGCTCCTTCGTCTCGAAGTCGAGCGTCCGGTTGACCGAGACGACGCCCGTCTCGGCGTCGATGCGGAACATCTCGGCGCGGTCGCTCTGCCGGCGGTTGATCGAGTACTCGACGCGGCCGTTCTCGCCGGCGTCGGCGTCGACGGCGAACACCCGCAGGACGCTCGTCCCGAGCGTCGCGTTCTCGGGGACCGTCGCCGAGTAGCCGCCGCGGTCGAACGCGGGGTGGTTGTCGTTGACGTCCTGCACGGCGATGTTGACGGTCATCCGGCCGACGAGCGGCGGGCTCCCGCCGTCGAGCGCCTCGATCTCGAGGCTGTACGCGGCCGTCGTCTCGCGGTCGAGGTAGCCGTTTATCTGCAGGTCGAGGTACAGCACCCCGTCGCGCTCGCGGTGCGACGACAGCTTGAAGGCGTCGCCCGCGTTGCCGGAGACGATGTTGTAGCGCTGCGTGTTGTAGACGCCGAGGTCGGCGTCGCGCGCCGGGTTGAGCGTCCTCTTGACGTCCCTCGGCGTGTTCTCGGGAAACTCTATGTTCATGACGGGCGCCGGAAAGGTCGGCGCGTTGTCGTTCTCGTCGCGGACGCGGACGAGCACGCGGACGTTGTCGCCGCTGAGCGGGATGGCCACGAGCGAGTAGGAGGAGCGCGTCTCCCGGTCGAGCGGCACCCTGGTGCGGATCTCGCCCGTGGTGTGGTCGACCACGAGGTCGGCGTCGACGGCGCCGCCGGGCACGGGCACCACGAGGTAGGGCGGGCCGGCGCGCTCGCCGTCGCCGATGTAGCCGACGCGCGTGCCCTGCGGCGCGCCCTCGGACACTTCCAGCTCGCGCACGTGCTCGGCGCCGACGCACAAGCACAGGGCCGCGGCCAGCGCGGGCCACCACGGCCTCGCACCCATGGTCCTATCGCCTTCCTCGTTCAGCGACCATCTTCGATATGTCTTCCCTGAAAATAGACAGAGGGCGCGGTGAGGCGGGCCGTCTCGCCGTCGCGGTTCGACCGAGCGAGCCCGGTCGCCGACGGAGAGCGGCGGGCCGGGATTTCCGCGCGACCGCGATCCGACGTCGAGGACGGGGGGTCGAGAGGCCTCGTCGTCGGATCGAAGCCGCCGGGAGGATCGCTACGAAGCGAGAGAGAGACCCGGCGTTTCCGAAACGCGCGCGTTCTGCCGCCGTTGTTTTCGCGTTTTCCGATTGCCGCCCGCAAAAAAATTCCGAAACCGAGGATACGCAAAAGTAGGACCGACGACTGGAGGCCGTTTTCGAACAATTGTTTTATCTATCGACGTCGCTTTAAAATTCACCGATTACGAAGAGCGTCATATTTTTTAATAACGGGCGCACTTTTTATGTAAACGTTCGTCGGGTTCGTTTTGACGTAAATGTCCGGCACAATTGTCTATTATCGTCGAACGGCACACAAAGATCGCAGACGACACCCGTAGGTCTCGATTTTACCTGCGATGCCGACACACTTTAGTTGCACTTTGTAAAATTGCCGAGGAACGCGGCCGATTTTAATTGCCTTCGACTCTATCGGGAAAAAATAAGGGCGCGAACGGTCGAAATTGTCATTCATAAAAATTATACGGTCGGCAATATACCCAAAAAATGAGTCTTTGATTTTCGCCGTCGCTCTCGAGAGTATCGTTCGACGACATCATTTTGCGAAGCTTAACTGCGATAGAGAGAGCGTCGAAATGGTCGTCGCGCCCGGTTAGATTCGGAGAGGAATCGTCGGGAGGCGAGAGATCTCTCCCGGCTAATTAGCGTTCGACGCAAACCGGTTCGGCCGTCCCGTCGTCGGTGATGAAACGCAAAAGAATCGGGAACGCGTCGAGGCTCGATCCCGGGAACGTTCGTTCGTCAAATGCAATAAAATACGACGTTTTCCGCCGCGATAGCGAAACGTTCGTCGTTTTGAAGGATTTCAAATTACCGGACGAACTCCCGAGCGGTTATTAGACGTATTTATGGTGCGGAGGAGATGCCCCTCCCGCGGACTCTTTCGTTATAGTCGAGGCCGGCCGCGTCTACCTACGTGAATATAGATTGAAAAAAAAGGTTCAACATTTCGAACGGGGCCCCGAAAATAATGACCTAAGACAAACCCCGTTTTCGTCCCAAAATGAAATAAACCCGAGGCCATTATTTGTTACCTGCCTTTTCGCCCCGCCTTTGAAACGCGATAAAGGAACACATGGTCGGATGCGTTTTCGAAATAATGAACTATCGTCGATTGCGCAACGATTTTTGTTTATTTTGCAAATTTGTCTAATCCGTTCGATTTATTTAAAAATATATATATGTGCGATTTTTTTTGCGGGAGATCCTATTATTATTTTTTTTGTTTGATGTATTGAAATATATTCAAATTCTAATACCCACTCGGTGATTAATGATGATCGATGATATTTGATTTAAACATATTTTACGTTAACTATCTGCATAATAACAAACGAACGCTCGCGATATTACGGTCGGCAGCGGAAAACGTAGCGCAACACCGTGGACGTTTCGACTATTATTTGCGGGGCGGAGGGGCGCGGGTCGGCAACACTGTCGCGCGATTCGAATTTTCGCGCAATTATCTCGATTCGAATCGCGCTTTCGCGGGACGACGGAAGGATCGCGGGTTCGGTCGGCGATTCGGAGCGCCCGCGACGAAGCGATATTCGGATTGCGCGCCGGGGTGGCGGTTTGCGGTCGCGGCGGAAGATATATTTATTTATTTTTTTAAATATTTTTTGCCCCCGACCGGTCAATCGGCGGCCATGGCTCGAAACGAACTCGACGATCGATCTCGGATTGTGTCGCGTTCGGGCGACGGCGCGCCGATCCGCGGCCGCAAACTGCCGGAGTCCCCGGGGGTCCCCTGGGGGGCGCGAAGGCACGGAGGGGCCGGAGGGGCCGGCGGCTTACTGCGGAGGGCGACGGCGGCGGGCACCTCGCGCGCGCGGGGCCGCGACGAGCGAGCGACGCGAGCATCGCAGCGCGACTGGCCGCCCGCCCGCCGCCTCCCCGCGCCTCCCCCGCCGCCCCCCTCCCCGCCCGCCGCGTCCCCGAGTATTTAAAGTCGGAGTGCAATGCCGGCCGGCGCGCAGGTATGCGGTTCCCACTTGGCCGCGCCATTTTTTCGCGGAACCCCGGCCCGGCTATTTGGAAGGTTTCGATGGATATGTCTAATTGGTCTAATTAGCGACGAAGAGGTGGCGGAGCCTCGCCGCTTCCTCGCCGTCGCGCTTCGTCGGGTTTCGCGAACGCCGACGCGTCGACGTCTCTCGGAGACTTCGACGCCGTCGAAAAGAAATACAAAACCTATTATGTGGCGAGCTATTCCTTTTTTGTGACAAAAATGATATTCGTGCAAAAATTAAATACAGTTGCCCACATATTCCACAAACACGTCGAATAATATAATACAAAGTTCATAAGAAAAATCGAAGATAATCAGTATTATTTTTTTTTAAATAAATAATCGAAACAATATACACCAATCCCTTGATTTACGCGGTAGATACGTTCCAAGAAACAAACGCGTAAAATCGAGACTTCAAGTTCATAAAAAAATGATAGATAGGTTCCAGAAAATAAAAATCGGCGTAAATCGAGACTGAGTTTATATAAAGTAAGAGGATAGGTTCCAGAAACCCGCGTAAAACGAGGCATAAAAAAATACAATTTTATTAAGAAATAGATTTAATAAATCGTACATGTACTTATTTATTGAAAAAAACATTAACGATATATAATAGATCATTCATGTATCATCGCTATCACTTTCATACTCCATATGTTCGGCAAGGAATCGATGTTCAGCTGCAACGAAAGGGCATCTTCCACTGAAGTAATAGATCTAAATATTTTTAAATCGTCTGCAAAAAGTGAAAACTTACATTGAAGGATGAATATCATTTATAAATAAGATAAATAATAGAGGTCCTAAATTTGACCCCTGTGGTATACCGGAAGGTGTATTGTAAGCATACGACGTTTGGGAGCCGTATGTCACATATTGTTTCCTCTCTGTGAGGTAACTCGAGTAGAAACGTGCAATATATTTCGATATTGCAAGTTAACCGCGGCTGAACTAAGTTATTGTCGGATAGGTGTCCGACGAAAACTATGAATTCAGGGATTTTTTTATAACACTGGATAAGGAGTTTTTTTTAATATACCATCATGTCGTCAAACCAGTGTTATGGGTTGTAGGTAACATGCATATTATTCGCGACTCAGCTAAGTTAGTAGTCGGTTAATAGTATGAACTCAGGGAATACTTAATAACTCTGGCCAGGGGGGTATGTAAGAGGAAGACGCCCATTACCTCCGCACGTTTATAAAAATAATATTTATTGGGTAGTTTGGCGCGTTGGAATTAATTAATTTAATGCCATCTATCCCGCGTTCAATAATTATTTATAAAACAAATAATATTTATTTCAATCCAACTGAAATAATATTCACAATTAACCTGTATCGTGATTCAACACTTGGGGGGATTATTAGTTGCATCTTTATAGTCTTTAAAAAAAATCTTTATCAAATCTGTATATGGATGAATGGCGCTTTGGAATCTTTTTGTCATGCCATTCATCCATCGTAGTCAAAAATAAATAAATAAATATTTCAACATTAGGATGTTTTAAATCGGATATCCTGGTGCATTGTCCAGGATCAATAATATTTTAAAATCAAGTTTATTTTTTGTCATATACGCTTCTGCATCAGGTATAAAACATTTGTAAAACCAATCCTTAAAAATAATACTTGTGGTCTGAGCCTTTTTATTGGCTCTCCAATAAACAAGTAAATTCATTTCGTCACAACCTTTCAGTGCTCAGGGGTTTAAAGACCGATTAATAAACAATAACTTCATTTTGAATTCTCCAGAAGAATTAGAACATAAGAATAAAGTTATTCTTTATTTCGCCACCTTAAATCCTTTAGCACGTTTTTTACTTTTTGATATTTAGGTTCGATAAGGCATCCTTTTTCACTACAATCCCGTTTCGTCCGCATTGAATGTTTGGTCTGGTGTTTAGCCTTTATTTTTTTATAATTTCAGCGAATTTTTTTCAGAAAGTGCCTAAATCGTATTTTTAAAAAACTTATTATTTATTATATAATTAAGAATGTAAATCTCAATTTTTCTTCGGCACAAACTATACAATTTTCATTGAATATATATTGTGATTTAATATTGAATGGAGGGCTCGTGCGTCCCACAGGCATAAAATCATACTTGAGCAGCGCTGTATGCATCACTACTTTATTCCAACGTTAACAACAATTTCTGGATTGCTTTGCTTCCTTTGGTTTCAAAGAAAAAAATATTTGACTTTTTTTTTAATTTAATATTTTTTGCAAAAATATTTTTTAATGGCCGGAACAGATGGAAATCAGATGGAGTAAGATCAGGGGAATTAGGTGAATGTCGAAGCACTACCAAATTCATTTTTTTGTTGTTGTTCAGTGATGAAAGCTGTGTACAGTCGTGCGTTGTCGTGCTGCAATATGATGTTACCGCTACGGGCTAAGATCGGTCTTATTCTTTTTATTGCATCATTCAATTTGTCGAGTTGTTTACAATACTTAATTGCAGTCACAGATTCGCCTGATTTTAAAATCTCTTAATAAATTATACCTTGAAAATTCCACCAGACACAAGTAAATTATTTTATTGGTAAGACTTGGTTTAATAATTGATTGTGAACTTCCCTCAGGATTTACGCAACATTTGTCGTTTAAAACTAGTATAGAATATCCACTTTTTATGTACAGTTATCAAATTATCCCAAAACGGTCGCTGTCAGTGTCAAATATGCTCCGGATCGTCTCACCCATGTTAAAGGGCTGAAATATTACACAAAAAATAACCGTTTCTTGATAAAATGCACTCAAAAATTACCTTCGGAGGAACTTAAACAGTCTAGAAATTTATAGTATTAAAATAAAAAATATACGAAGCCACAAACGGACGCACCAAAAATCACTGAAGCGAATATGAGCCAAAATAATATAAAAAATGGCTTGGGTAAAATTATATGATTTGCCGAACATTTAAATTAAAGCTATTGAAACTATTTTGCATAGGGATTAGAATGGCATAATTTAAATATATATTTATATCGAACTCCAATAGACTAAAAATTATATTCTAACGCGAAAATATTAATTATAAGTAGTAAAATCAATACAATTATAAATATAAATTATGAATATCATCGAGATCATTGATTTTGATCATTTAAGGCAATTTTTTTCTAAAAATCGATAAATATTATGATATGTAAAATGGTTATACAAACATTGAATTATTTTATTTTATAGGACGAGCTTTATCTCGTACAAAATACAGAAAAAATCTAGTTTACAATGCTTGTACCATATAATAAGCTTAATAATTTGAGAATATCAATCAAATCTTATAAATATGTTAAATGGCCACATGTCATCCTACCGGAATTGATAAAAAAATATTAAAATAATACCAATCCCTGTTATTTAAGGTTAATTTAATAGAATAAAAACAATGCAGATGAAACTCTATAGATAATATATTACAGACAATTTAAATTTAAGAAATATTGTATTCAAATTTTAATAACGTACTAAATATTATTCATTATCTTTTCGCGTTAATAAGTTGTTAAAACACAATTTCAATCTTATCTCAAATTGCACTTATAAATATTTGGTCATATTATATACAGTGACGGTCATTGGAATCTGCTCAGGTAAATTTTGCAAGTAAACCCTAGAAATACCTTTTGCACCTGAGTTAGTTTTGGTATTTTTTTCTAATAATACTAGTTCTTTTATTAAATCTTTAAGCAGTTAAAAGACGAGTGAGTAGTGCTAAATATTTTCTAAAAAAAATCCCATAAACAAAAAAAAACTACAAAAAACTTTGACCGTTTTAGCCCGATGACATAGAGCAGAATCGTCCTCTGGAATATGCAGTCGTTTATATAAGATAGGGGGTGTTTTATGGATTGAGCAAGGTTCTCATTAAATATTATTATAAACTTCTTCATTGACGTTTACATCGGTGAACACGAAATCTCCAACTTCTTAGTAAGAAAAGCATCCCCCGACCATTTTTCCTGGTGGATGTTCCACCGTTTGCCGTTCAACTTTCATTTCTCCTTACAAACTAAATGCCATCAGAACTTAACAAATTAAATTTGCTTTCATCCGAGAAGATAATTTGCCTCTAGTTCTCTTTAGTCCAGGTCCAGTATTTTTTTCCCCATTTGGAGTCGGTGATCTTAACATAAAACCATCTTTTCTGAGCCTTTCCGTACCGTTTCGACCCTGACCTGTTCCTTTTTTAAGCTCTACAGACCAGTTTTTGAGTTTTCACGAGTCTGAGACTAGTAATTTGAAATATTTGAGTTGCGGATATAGTTTTAATCTCAGTCAACCAGAAGATAAATTAGAGTGCATCTAGCAATGGAAATTAGAAAATAGGGATATAATAGCTCTTAAAAAATGCATACATTCCTCATTAGAAAATAAATAAAAAATAAATCTGTACGCAAACTAAAAGCGGAGATTTTTTAATAAATACATATAAATATTTATGTTAAATTATATTAAAATCACAGACAACTTCAATCACCAAACATATAATATGTAATTTCAAATATTTTGAGATAAACAACAAGATTTAAAAATGCACATAGAGCATATTACACTATATTTTCAGTTTTTAATCATTTTCGGTTTATTTTTAATAAAAAAGGCTATTTTTATGTACAATTGTAATTTAGTTAAACTTTAGAAATTCGTTAAATCAATTTACATAGCGACATCTCTTGGGCAAGCATTTTAATATAAATAATATACATTTCAGAATAGCTTTTTAATTATTTAAACGTATCAATATGCTTTAATTAATAGTTGATAATTTTAGTTTTATTAAATGTGATTAATTTAAATGAGTATAATAAAACTATCGGCGTTAAAACTGAGTATGGTTTTTAATTTAAAGCTGATCGATATCATTAAAATATATATTTAATTAATATAATAAAATACACATATTAATAATGGCTCAATAAAAAAATTAAGTATCGTTTGTTTGGTACAAGTATATAGTTTTAAATATATACCCTAGCATTATTACCCAGCTTCGTCCGTTATGGATTTAAATTCATTATAATAATCTATGGAAATTCACAAATCCGTTGGAACTCAAAGGGGCAGAGGGTGTATGCATACCAATAAATATGTGCATACCTCTCTCTAGTTAAAC
>JAGXCT010036709.1:0-52012 GCA_022495035.1 Philopotamus ludificatus | reverse complement strand
GGCGGCGCGAGGCGGGCGCCCCGCAGCCGGCCAGCTCGGCGTGGCGGATGTTGGTGTACTCGCGCCCGGCCTGCAGCGACCTCTGCTCGGCCTGCATCCTCTGCGACACGGTCTCGATGTAGTGCAGCACGGCCAGGTACACGAACTTGTACTGGGCCTCGGTCTGCACCATCCCGCTGCGCTGGGAGCGGACCGTCTGGATCGTCCGCTGGATGTCGATCTCGCAGTCGAGGCCCTGGCGCTTGATCTGGTCCAAGATCATGTCGATCACGATGAACGTGCCGGTGCGGCCGATGCCCGCGGAGCAGTGCACGCAGATGGCCGCCTGGTAGGGGCCGTCGCTCTCGAGCGTCGCCTGCTCCTGCCGCTGGTTCACGTCGTGCAGGAAGTTCAGCACGCAGCCGGGATCGGAGGGCACCCCGTGGTCGGGCCACGCCAAGAACTGGTAGTGGTATATTTTCCTGCTGCGCTCCTCCTTGCTCTTGTCGGCGGCGCGGATCACGGTGAACTCCCTCAGCATGTAGTCGGGGCTGGTCTGCTTGGCGTCGGTGCGGACCTTGAACTTGCCGAAGACCTCGGTCTCGCCCTGCGACGGCCAGTAGCGGGCGCACTTCGTCTTCCCCCTCTCGATCTCTTTGGTGGTCATCACGACGACTCTCGTGTCCTCCTGCCATATCATGGCCCAGAAGTCTTCGATCGTGTGCGGCAGACAGCCCTGCGTCGCGATGTACAGCTTCGATCCGAAGAACTGCCCCGACTTTCCGGTCGGCGTCGTGGCGAGCGTGTTGACGCTCGCCGAGGAGCCCGAGCCGGAAATTCCGGCGGCCAAGTTGTTGTTCGGGCCCTCCCTCGGGCCGTCGCCGTTGCCCGCGTTCCCTTGCTCGGCGTCGGTGGGCGCGTATTGCCTGATGTAGTTGGCGTTTATGTACTCGGCGCCGACGGGGGCGTTCGGCTCGACGTCCTTCAGTTTGACGCGGGTGTTGTCGAAGGGCAAGATATTTTTGTATCTGTTCTTGTCCTTGTTCTCGATTCTGCTGCCCTCCTCCCTGGAATACAAATGTCGACACTCCTGTTGCTGCAGCGATTCGAACTCTTCCCAGAAGCCGGCCTTGCTGCCGATGCAGTCGCCGTGGCCGTTCTCGTTCTGGAGCTGGTTCACTCTGACGTGGATCGAGTTGGCGTTGATTCTGGTCGCGTTGAACGGCGTCCGCAGATGAACGACGCTTCCGGAGGTCTCGACCATCGGATTTTTCTTGTAGTGCTCGATGAGCTTCGACAGGCTCGAAAATTTATCGCCGCCGCCGACGTCGTACTCGTTTTCCTGCCAGCGGATCATGACGTGCGTGACTTTGTCCTCGGACCGGACCGACAGGACGAAGTCGCCCGGCTTGCTCTGCGACTCCCTCACGAGAAACGAGCCGTACTTTCCCCTGTCGAGCAACAGCCGCTCGGCCTCTTTGGCGGACAGATGGCCGTGAAACCATCGCTCCGTCGTCGGCTCGGCGCAGTTGAGGGGATGGCGCAGCTCTATCACGTCGCCGTTCTTCTCCCGGAGCTGGCCCTGATTCTCCATGTAATACTGGACGAGCTCGGAGAGCGTCGCGAACTTTTCACCGCCGTAGAGGTCGAAGAAGTCGCCATTGTTCTGAATCTTTATGTGGGTCACTTGCCCGTTGCGGCGAACGGACAGGGTGAAATCGCCGGGACTGCTCGAGCTGTGGCGCGCGAGGAAGGAGCCGTCGATGCCCGACTCCATCAACAGCTTCTCGGCGCAGAGCCCCGACACGGACGGATGAAACCATCGGCGAGAACCCATCGCTTCTCATGCCTCGAAATCTAAATAAAATTAAAATTAGCGCGGTTAAAATAAATAGAAACGACGACCCGTGGAAAAAATGACTCGTCCGACTTGGGATTCTCCGGCCGAAACGGGGCGTTCCCGACGGCGTATTCCGTATAGCACTTTTATATATATATACAAAAAAAAAGCAAAAAACCTCTCCGTCCTCGTAAAATAATCGTGTCGACTCACCGAAACTCGTTCGAGTGCAAGGGCCATTCGATTCCGAATATCCTCAATCGGGCGGGCGGACGTCGAGCGACGCTGCGTCGACGTCTCCGCCTTCTTCGCTCTACGAGCACCAAATCGTCGCCGTTCCTCACGATATAAGAGCCCCTGAGGGTGCCTTGTTCGTCTTCGTCGTCGCCGTTCGGCCTCTCGGAGACGCTCTGCCGATCGATATCTTTCGCGGCCCTCTCCTCAGTCCCTTCTCTCTCCCGATCTTTCGCGTCTTTTTCCCTTTCCCTTTTTCGACGAGAAGTGTGAAGACCGACTCGCTTCCACACCTTTTCCATCAGGGACGACCGAATTGCATATCGACGACGAAAAAATCGGCAATATATCAGCAGTCAACATCGACGACGATCGCGTTGCATCGTACAACTCTATCGCAAATCATCGCAGCGTCGCCCGAGCGAACGTTTCAGTCATAATACAAATCGATTTCAAAACGTAATCGCGAAGGCACAATTCTGCATCGAACGCATTAAAACAATAACATTTTGACATTAATAAATCTAATAATACATAGTATACCGATCGTTGCGCGCATAAAGATTGATAATTCAGACTTGCATCGCCGTATTATAATGTTCTGTGAAGCACAACTGTCATGCACCGTAATTTCATAGGTAATTGGCATGGTACAATATAATGGAACGAAATTGGTACGAAATCATACTTCGACGTCTCAAACCGCAGCGTTATACGAAAATAAGAAACTCGATCAAGTTTCACAAATATGCATATCGATGACGCGAAATTACTGCATCGATGGCGATAAACGAACGATAGATCTCCGCGCAGAGATCGAGATCGATTAGAAATAAATTGCATACACACGAGGTGTACTTCGAATTAAATCCGAGGCGATTAACGTTGCATTCGCATGACGACGATGAGAGTGAAAACTGCGCTTATAATAAATCAATTATAAAATAGATTATGCATTAGACATCGGAGTGGATCGAGTTGTTCGAATGAATCTCGAAATGCAACAGGTTAATTATTACACTTTATTAAAAATGCAACGTATTCGTAAATATATTAATAAATACGATTCACAATCGTTATAAATTATATTAATTAAATGTAATATTTAAAAAAAAAATATATACATATAATAAACAATTGTTAAATGATTTTATTTAAAATAATTCTGATATTCGACATTGTGGGGTGGATGGGTATACTATATATATATTAGATTTGTATAAATGCAGTTTTATTTGATTTGTTTTTATGGTATTTATGAGACAAAAAATGGATTAACATATGAATTTTGATGCACATTTCTATAAATGGAGATGAGTGCATTTTTTGTAATTTATTAAATAATGAATGGACGTATTTATACTTTTAAAATGTCACTATCACTCGCGGAACAGCCGACGCGGAGGCGCGTGAACGAGCGGGCGCGAGTGCAGCGAGTGCACAAAGGAGTGCAGCCTCCGAAGACGTCTCGTTCATTCGGACGTCAATATCGGTATCGGTTTGGGTATCGGCGGGTATCGGCTCCGGAGCCGTACAGATGCAGCTGGCCGCGGCCGACGCCGACTGAGCGGCTGCGGCCGAGAGCTGTCGGCGAGGCTGGGGCGCATGCGCGCGGCGCCGCCAGCCGGGGTGTGGACGGGGCGGCTGATGCGGCCCTGCACCCCACGGGGGGCGCAAAAGTTCGTGACCGTGTCAAATCAAACACCGCAGATAAAGCTTCGACTGATTGAGATTCGTTTTCGGGACGAGGAGGATTCGTTCATTTTAATTTTCTAATTCATCCCTTAAATTACCGTTACAAATTTAAATATTTAGATTTAGACCCTTTCCACTCTCTCCACTATTAGTCGAATCGATGACTTATTAAACATTATTGTTTTTAAATTAATTAAAAAAGAAAGGAAATTAATTAAAAAAGGTTCAAGTTGTTTGCTAAAAATTCTTTTGGGCCAATACGTCTGGCCCATGGAGTGAAAAGGGTTCAAAGAAGAGACGTCATGGATGAACGAGGACCGAAAGGAACAAAAAATTGAGCTCTATATGCAATGCAACATCCTGAAAATCTCATTTTTCGGCGTTAGATTCAAATAAGACGAGGTAGACTAAAGATATCCCGGTTGAAGAGCTTCGGCCAGCGGAAACAAAACTATAACAGCTGACAAAAAAAATATACAATCAACCCTCCTGTAACGTTTCCTGTAAATCGCTATTTTTTACAACATTCTAATATTTTTAAGGTCAATTTAGATATTTCGTAAATGTATAATACATTGCCGAGCGAAATAAAGGTCATTGGTTGACAAGGAATTTTGTAAAAAGCAGCGATTTAGAGGAGACGCTATAGGAGGGCTGATTGTATATCTAAAAACTACGAGAGTACAAGACAATAATCTCATGATTACGACATGGCAAACGATACAAACTTAATAATAAAAGAAAAATAGACGGAGGAGTCGGCTAATATTATTGTATAATTTGATAAACATCTTCAAATTAAACGTTTGCCTTGGAAGATATCATGAAGACTCGATGGAGATTAAATAACTAAGTCAAAGTGGATAATGAAAAGGTGTGATAATTAAAAAGACACGGACTCATGTGTACTCGACAGTCCGCTTTATTTGGCTATAGAACTCTTATGTCGTATCTCATATTGTGACATGAGTATACTTTCATATACCATTCATATACTTCCTGATTAAACAATATTTTTTGATTGATAATCGGAAACTTTAAAGTGATCGATCGTAAATTTTTGATTAAATTTTAATTTTAATGTAAATTAAGGATCTAATAACAGTAATCATAAATAAAGTGATGAACTAATCTGCACATATAACAAATTTATTTATTTATGTATTTAACTACGATGGATGGATGGCATAACAGAAATATTCCAAAGCTCTATTCACCCATTTAAGGATTCGATAAAGATCCTAAAGATACAAAGGGAATGAGTTTCTCGCTCTTATACTCCACCCAGTGTCAAACCACGACACTGGTTAATTTAAATATTATTTCAGTTGGATTCAAATTGATATTATTTGTCTTATAATTATTTATTCAACGAAGGAAAGCGAGAATTAAGTTAATTAATTTCAACGCGCCAAACTACCTACATAAATACTTTTATAAAACGAGCGGAGGTAATGAGAAGAATTCCCGGAATTCATAGTTTTCGTCGGACACTTATCGGACTACAAACTTTGCTCAACTTACATTAACTTACATTATCGAAATAATATGCATGTTACCGACAAGCGATAACACTAGTTAAATAAAAAAGATAAGAAATATATAGGTAGGATAGTTCATTTTGAGTACTAGTGTTGCCAGGGTGATGTATGATAGAAGCTGGCCGGCAAGATGACAAATGCAGACTGAATGTTTTTAGTTTGTAACAATTAGTGAAAGACTATTTTAGCGGTCGGTTAGTCAGGCGTTATACCGTTCACCGACAATGAAGAATTGTACGTCAGACAAATGCGGTTTTAATTAATACACCCGCCCTTTCAATTATAAACGTAGGCATTAATTACCCTACATATATTAAATTAATTATAGTAAATTTTTTCAAATACATTAAATGTAATTAAAAATAAACGAGATTAAAAATTAAGTACTTCAAATTGGAAAGATTTCAAAGTAAGAAGAACCAATACTATATTTAAACACTTTGAGGAATATCATCTTCATTCATCATTTGTCAGCCACGAGACACTCACTCGCTGAGTCGAGGCCAAAGGAACCTGAGTTTCACATGTGACGTGAGGGCTCCCTTTTTATGTCCATACAACAGGAAACTAAGCTGTCTTGGTAAGCAGTTTTTTATAAAGAGTTTCCCTCTCTTGGCCTTTGGTGGCATTGGATATGTATATTCTACCCTGTTGGTTTATTATCATTTATTTATATCATCATCATTTTCCAGTCACGAGACAATCACTGATGGACGTTACCACTCTCGAATGGTAGTCGAGGGTAGTCTCACAATGGTGAGGACTCCCCTTTTATGTCCATATCACGGTTGCCCAAACCCATCTTGTTATGCGGTTTTTTATTATGAGGTTTCCTTCTTATATATATTATCAAGTAGAGATGAATAGCATTATTTCTTTTAATGCTAAAGTAAATTACGAGTCTGAATAGTTCTTGTGTAATTTTTTTATTGGATTTTTATCTTTACCTTTTTTACATGATTTTCTATTGTTCTTTTTTTAAATAATACGTTTTTTTTATTATAAACAACCAATCTTCAAATTTCTATGAATTCTAATGAAGTTTTTGGTGGAATATATCTGTATAACAAAGAGTCACATCCATACGTGTAAAATGAGACGCTTTATGACAAAATTTTTAGTAAGGCGTTTAATTCCTTCCACGTTTTGTCTTTATCTCATCAATATTGACATAATGTCGTCCGTTTAATGTTTTTTTTTATCTATAGGAATAGAAAGAACCCCGGAAGATCATATAGAGCAAAAATGGCGGTTGAAATAACATATCGGTGTTGTTTTTGGTCAAAAATCATTTTTCTAAAAGTAAAAAATCGCCAAACGCAGCAAAACACACGAAATCTTTTAGATATCCAATAATAAAGCAATCTTCTTAAATGATTACTAACATAAATATATGTCAGGGACAAATGTACTAACACAACAAACAAAAAATGGGAAATTTTGACAAATACAGCCCGAGAAAATGAAAAAAATCCACATACTATTTTTATATATGCAAGAAATATCAGCAAGTACGACGATATAAACCCAGCTTTTTTTATAACTAGTCCTACATCGCTGGCAGAAACTCCCATGCTAGCCCAGGACCACTCCACATATATTTATAAAGTTAAACTATCATTGCATATGTGGAATATTTGGAAAACATTGAAATCAAATAATAAACTTTACAAAATTAATGTTATAAAACAAAAATTTTAACGAAAATTCATAAAAGATCAAAATTAAAAATTAGGATAATGATTATCAACATACTTTATTGCTCTACACCAGTTTTATTTATTAAATAAATATCATTGTGAGTCAACAAAAGTCGGCCTACTGAAAAGTTGACGCCTTTCCAAACTCTAATACTGATAAGAATAGATTAAGAACAAGATTAACAAGACTATTTGTTTTAAATTCCCAAAAAAAATAAGCTGGCTCAACCTTAATATAATGCAATATATTTTAATGTACAATTATTAATTATCGAGCACAACTTTAAAATAATGGAATAATTACCACATTTTTATATTTATTATTTTTTTATCTACGGCTTTACATATACAATTTCAAGACAAAATGGCTAATATACATTTGATTTTTAATAAATATTACTCAACACGCAAAACAAAAGATCACATTTATATATGGTTTTACTTTACAGAAATTCAATATTTAACCCTGAATATATTAATTACCTTACGGAATACGCACTTATGATTATACCGAGAGTAAGACGAGTCATTTTTACCATTTTTTCCAGTAAATGTTTTAAAATTATAGAAACCAATATGACAATTCAATCAATTACCTCTTATTTGTATATATTTTTTTCAGTTTTTACACATCATAAATGAATTATAATCCAAATACTGCAACGTAATATTTGGCATTAATTACATATAAGAGATAATGGATATATAAAATAAATATTAACATATTAATCATTATTTATAAAAGTTTAATTTAAAAAAACTAACCAATCCTTTTTGTAAATAAATATTCACATTATCTCAAAAATTTAATGAGATATTCCATTCGATTTTTTATTCCTTTTATATAGAGCTGGAATTCCTGCAAAAAGAAAAAAAGAATTAATTTAATCATATTAATTGCACATAAATTAATAATGGTGTTTTTTCGGTCAAAATATGAATAATATTTAATAGTGAAAAACTACAGTTATCGTTTACAATATCATATATAAATAAGCTTTCGATGAGAGGATTATGTGATAACGGAGGTAAAATTCAATGCAATGGATACAGAAAATATGTTTCGATATAACCAAACATTAAATTAAGTGTTTGCTTTTGAATTTTGCATAACAAATGTATTTATTATACGACAATCTCATTATTTGACATTTTATTTCCTTATATAAATTTATATATTTGTAAACGATATTATTTAAATGGCGATTTGACTCACAGATATAATTATTACATAATTAAATATATAACCTATTAAAAAATATTTAATTTAATTGATAATTACGTTAATATTTGCACGGCAATTGTAAAAAAAAACATTTTGCACGGAGGCTAATTACGGTAAACAAAATTCAATTCTTATGAATTAACTACACAGTAGTGACGTTCATAAAAATGTAAATTTAGGATGTAATTTGAGTGAGTATGTACTTCGTATAGTTAAATATTACTACAATAGAGCTGATTGATTAGATCGCAAAGTGACAGCTGAGGGCAAGGGGGTGGTGGCAGGTGGTGGGCGGGGGCGGGGGCGCACCTGCAGCTCGGGCGCGGCCTCGACACGCGCGCCACCACCAGCGCCTCCTGCTGTCTGACACTGACACCTGCTGCCCGCGCGCCTCGCTCTTTAGGCCAAATTAAAAATATTCACATATTCTGCGTAAGGCAACACCGATTGAAACCGAATAAAAGTTATTTTATATTTTTTACACCAATTTAATAACAATTCGATTGTGATAATATATATTTTTATTAATTTTATATTACACTTTAATTCTATATCAGACAAATTAACAATGCTGCCATGCTAAAAAAATAATTTTTATTCAAAATGGGGGATGTCATAACAAATAAATATCTCATCTAATAGCGTGAAATTGTCTACCGTGTTTCTATGAAAATAAGACTTTGGAAAATAAACATTTTGATATATTTGTGTAATCCCAACAAAAACAGTTTTTTTTTCAGAACTAATGAAAAACATATATTTAAATTATATAATTTTTAATAAAGAGTGCTTCAACTCTATATTTTGTTTTAATCAAGCCATTTTTCCAAAATGTCGATAGTTTTAAAGCATTTACGTCATTGTGTACTGTGAATTCCGTAGACGTAATACTGCTATTGCGAGCCACAGTCACAGTATTCATACAAATATTATTGGCTGTCATAATCTGTCTGCCAAAAATATTTGCTTATGAGGTGTTTATTCCACAGTGGGTTCAAGATTAATTTCCACCGTTGCATTGGCAACTCTTTCAACGCCGTTTTGCGTCCTGGAAAGACACGACATCATTTGCCCACAGGATGCTCCCTTCGCCCGGCAGTTGCAGGGTGAATATGCTCCTGCAGTTCATTCCGTCAGAAGTATAGCCGCCATTTACTACATGATACACACGAATCCCGCCATCACGACCCTGGAGACTTCTCTTCTCTCGTCACAATGACTATCTACATTGACCAACGATCCACGGACCAGCTGATCACAACATGCTAGTCCGAGGATCAAATATTATGAATAATCATTGACTTTTATTGTTCGCAATTGCGAAAAAAAAAACAACAATATTCGCTTTTGTTGCACGGGCGGAATGTTTTTTCTCGCTTGTATACGGTACGATGTGCCAAGTACTAGTGCAATATACTAGAGACACGTGCCGCGAGAACTCAGTCGGTGGCATGCGCCCAGTCTGCAGCGAGACATCGCCGAGTGCGCCACTGCCAGAAAGTACCAGAGACTGCACACATCACGCGCATCTCTTTCATTAATTGTTTAACTTGAAAGTTGTCTTTAAATGTTATTCTTCAATAAATGTGTTCATGAGTGATATAACGATCGTTGTGGTGTACAATATTTACTTAACCAAAAATAACTACTGGGCCTCTTCGTCAATGTGCGTGTTCACGCATTCGACGGAAGTTATCTCGGGTTCTAGAAGTCTTGAAAGGGTGCTTGCTTGGTCTAAGATCTCTTTGGCCTCGAAGGTACGCGTGATGGTCTCAGGTCTCTATGACCTCGAAGTTAGTCAGCGAGGATCAGCACAGTCAGCTGGCGAAGGAAAGTCTCTCAGGATACCGGTTAGTAGCCCAGGAGTAGTTTGATCCGTAAAGAGAACTTCCTCTGGCGAGAATCGGTTCTCGACGATTACTGCAAAAGCATCCGAGGGAGGTCCAGGAGCTCCTTGGCTCATGGCTCACTTCTCTCCCATTTGAGAGTGTGTGACCGACAAGCTGAGCTTAAATGCAGTTTATTAATTTTGTTTTCCCAAATTAGTATTTCGTCTCATAATCGGTCGAAGTTATTTAACCTTGATTGACCACCACAATGGTAAACAAATATTTAATTTAGCAGGTAAATACATAATGCATTTTTTACTTCAGAGTCAAGGAAGTTTTACTATAATAGTATTAGAATTTGATAGAGAGATGGGAGAAATAGAAATTTATTTTTTAATAAAAAATGCATTATATGTGCTACCCGAAAATTAAACCTTAGTTAATATCTTATAATAAATAAAAATGGCCTACAAATAGTGTGTCGAGTTTGCTCCATTTTTTCCTCGGCGTAGACCATATTTTTTTACGACTTTCGTATAATTTAAAAAATATCAGGGTCGTGCTGTCAATATTATCAGATTGTGCGGCGCACATAGGCGCCAGAAGATTTGGTGCCAAGAGGGGAAAAATTGAAAAATATTAAACATTAATTCATTAAATTTTCGTAAAATCAAAAAAACATCGATTAAAATTTCCTAATTAGGGGTATAGAAGCCCGAATTAAAATTCTGCAAACAGGCGCCGAATACTGTCGGCGCACCACTGAAAATGATCTATTAATTTTTTTTTCTTTTCGAAACTTTGAGATACGAATTAACAGTTCGTAGATAAATAGTGCCGAACGTTATATCGCATTGTAAGTGTTGCCATTATGCAAAAAAGCGCGGCGTCTAGGTGGTTAAATACACTTGATTTAATGTCAAAAATAATCATATTATACTCCCCATACAAAATGACTGCAAAAAAAATCCGTCGAATAGAAAAACCATATCGTGTAGGTCTCCAGGGGGAGAATCTCAAGAAGATTTCCATGCATCCAACCAATGTTTCTAAAGCCATATTGGTTGGTTTCTCCGGTTCTATAAATGAATTCCTCCAGGCTCAAAACTAATAATTTCCAAATAATCGAACCATGTGGTATTTAGCTTTTTTACAATTCTAACAAAAGATGTCACTGTTCAGATAATATTTCACTAAATCTTTGATAATCAGCTGTTCACATACGCATGGCAAGGTACTCGGAGCACGTGACGATAACATGTCAAACACTTAACCTCTGTTTACTTTGCAGACAACATGTGTTTTGATTAAATTAAATTAAATAGTCGTGATTAAAATATTTTGATGCGAAAAAATGACAAATAACACATTTCAAAAGGTATAGCATGTTTTAATAATTACAATAATTATTCATTTGTTTTAAGCGTCATATGTTTAAGGGTTGCCAGCATTGAATTTTTTTTTATTTTTATTTAATCTGAGGTAAGCGACCTATAGCTGAATGGGTATTTGGATAGTTGTATGTGAATAATAAAAGCATACTGAAATGGTCGTTTATATATTTAGATTTTTTGTTGTTATTTTAATGTATTAAATATGATAAATAGAATCGTTGCTGCATCACAGTTGAAAGATAGTTCCGCAAAAATGTGCTGGAACGGGCGCGCATGCGTAATCCAAGTTACGAAAATCTCCCAGGGTTATCAGTGAATTAGTGCTTTTCGGATTTTATGCTCTATTTGCATTTGATCCCAGGGTCATGGTTATCTATGCTGTTATTTTTTTTTTCAACGAGGGTGTTTCATTTTGTATCGTGATTGCAAATAAAAAATGCAATCGAAATATAATTTATTATATAATATTAATCGGGCGTCACATAAATTATTTTCAATCCTGGCAACCCTAGTATTTAATTATAAATCGATCATAAAAATAGGCGTTTCAATAACAGGCATGTCAAGTCGTTTTTGAAATCTCGCTTACGACTTTATAACCAAACTATGTCCTGAGCCGGATCAATTTTAGGATCTTTCTCATACACACGCGCAACCGCGATTTCGGCGTGGTGTGCGTGTGTAACTGTACACAGGCTATTATATAAAATAGCGACGTTGCCGTTTTCAACAAGAAAACTACCATATCGACCTCTTCACTCCGTTGCCAACTTACAGGGCGACGTTGCCATTCAAACGAAAGAGACGCACATAGCCGATGTCGTATATACGTGTACAGTTCACACGCTCGCGATATAACGTTATTATGACACACAGACGCACACGTACGCTCACGCACACACTAGCGCCGGAGAGTACATGAGCGCGAGGGAGGTTATGTACACGTCTGTGTATGTATACGAAAATGTCGCAAGCGCCATAAACGTAATCATTTTAATCATCACTCCTGTCAGGGTCATATTTCGAATAATTAAATAGATAAATTCATTTTCGATTTCCGTACATTATATCTTATTAAATACGCATAAAAACCGCAAATACATATCGTACAATTACAAATCCGTGTAAATTATTGCGCACAATTTAGAAACTAAATCAAAAAGTGTTTTAAAAAAACTCGCTTAAATCGAGGGATCACCATATTTATATTTATATGTATTTGTAAATAATTATTTAATTAGCATGTCATTGGATTCAGTTCTAGTTAAGACTAAGAATATTGTGGTTAAGCAACATTGAGCGTGAACGCAACTTGGATTGATGATCATCGATGCATTTCATTGCATTATATTTTTATAAATGAAACAATAGTTTATAATATTTTTATTTATTTATTATTTACATATAACATATATTTTGATCATTCATTAAAATTAAATGCGAGCGTTTTTAAACGTAATATGATTCATATACACACATTTTAATACGATAAGAATTCCCTAAATTGTTATCAGATAAAATTTCGAAAAAGTACTATCGAAAAATTCCGATTATGTTAGCAGTATATCGATTGCTCACAAGCGCGCGTTCACTACTACAAGGGCGCTAACTTACACGAGAGCAGTTGGTACTATCGCTCCACAATACATATGCACTCACGCACACACACAAACACATATGTCACACACACACCAGCGCGTTGGAAGAACAAAACTCGGGTCGGAACTCTCCGTGCCATGTTGAGTTTACAACGTTTCAAATAATAATAATAACGCATATACAAATATTGGACCGAAGTGAGCATCTATGCGTAGAAATGGGATTCGACGAAGTTAACAGTTCGTCGAATCGTGAAATATGATCAATTGTTTTTAGAACGAAACCGAAAATATGCGATGCCGCTTATTAGGCGTCTGTGGTCCAGTCGGTCAAGTTCAGCATGGCCTGCATATTCAACTTACGTTCACTATTTTAATTAAAAAATATTTTTTCTTTATTTTTCAACAGGATTGAATATATTATATTCTAAAGTTTCTATTATCATTCGCATATTAATTCATTTTATTGACCATTATCAAACAAAAAAATACATTT
This sequence comes from Philopotamus ludificatus, assembly GCA_022495035.1. Classification (NCBI taxonomy): domain Eukaryota; kingdom Metazoa; phylum Arthropoda; class Insecta; order Trichoptera; family Philopotamidae; genus Philopotamus; species Philopotamus ludificatus. The sequence goes on along the minus strand of JAGXCT010036709.1, from coordinate 38,481 downwards.
GATGGAGTTTATTATTTGATAATAGTATCTAAAAATTGTAGACTTGTATGTACAGATGTAAAGAAGAGAGAGACTAGATTTTTGCATTAATAACGGCAAAAATAATACAGTATTAACCTCCATACGACGTGAAATGTAACATTTCTTCACTCAAAACGCGTTGTTTTTTTTAATATAAAAAATATATATTTAATAGATATAGAATACCTTGAAATAATTGAGAGTGAGATGGCATCAATAATACAATACATTATCATATGCGGCAGTATAGTGCAAACACATACTATCAAATACCAAGTTGTTTAGAGAGCAATGCGCAAAATTCCATTAAAAAATCTCAGGTAGAAAAATTCCAAAAATGAATCCTATTTAGCTTCGGATAAACATAATTATGATAAACTAAACCCTTATCGTCATTCTTCCTTATAGCAGCGGGCTATTTCATAATCATAATGATTTTTTATGAATGGCTACTCATACATTTTGTTTATACAATCATATTTAAAATGTTTTTTGGAAGTTTTAATAAAATAAAACGTAGTTTTTTATATCGGCCAACTGTACAAATCCAATTTGTATTTTTTAAATTGTGTTGATACCCGTATGGCGTAACTTCCAATTAATAGCCATATCGGATGCTTGTTGGATATCGGAAAGGTTTCATAATTAGCCTTTATATTCGTCAGGCATTGCAAATTGGGTTCCAGAATTGATTCCAAATAAAATTAATATGGATGAATAAATAAAGATTTTTTTAAAAAAACATTCCGCATTTTTATCGCATGCAACTTCCCAAATAACCCGAATAATTATTAACCTAGCTCAGAGGTCGGCAGTAGCGGCTCACGAGCCGTATGCGGTTCTTTGGATATACGTTTCCGGCTCTTCGGACAAAACCTACAATTTCACCTCATCTGAAGCAGCCTTATAACTTATGAGTTTATAAGATAGAGCTGCCGAACAAACGTACTCATACGGCATACTTTTATACATCTTGACCAAACCACTCTATCATCGCCAGTTTAAGGTACTCTTGGACGAAATGGACAGCGAGTGCCTAGATTTACTCCTGCCAATAAGGTTCGCTGGCTTTCCAGAGGTAATGTACTGAAACGCTTTGAAAAAAACATCAAACATCAAAAATTGGAAGAAAACACATGGCTACAAAATTATATTTCATGGTCGATATTACTTTACATCTCAATGCTTTAAATATTTTAATGCAAGGGAAAGGAAATCTCGTATATAGATTACTAGGTGAATTACTTCATTTCAAGAATTTAAGACAGTATCGTGACGAAAAAAGCAGTTGTTTTGATGCGATTTATTTCAGCAGCGTATTAGGATAAATGAAGAACAGTTTTGGTGAACGTTTTCAACAATTTAGAGCAAATACTAGCTACACTAGCTTTCATCGTACGTCCTCTCAAAATAAATGTATTTAAGGAACTTAACTTAAGACCTTTCGACACAGATGCTGGTTTACTCCAGATGCAGTTAATATATTTAAAAAGCAAAGAGCTGTGGAGCAACAAATTCACAGATCTAACCAGCCACTTGGAAGAATTCGAAAGAGAGAAACCTAACTTAATTTCTCAGCACAAATGGACAGCTATAAAACAGCTACCTAAAATAGAGACAATAATATTTGATACATGGAATAGTTTGCCTGACACATGATGCGTTAAAAAAACTATCTTTTTGTTTTCTCACAATCTTGGCTCTACATATATATGCGAACAAACATTCTCAACCATGAACCAAATAACAAATAAACTTAGAAGCAGAATAACGGATGGAAATTTACAATCATGTAATCAATTAAAAGTAAGTAGCTATTTGCCAAATATAGTAAAGCTATCAAAAGGGATGAATGCACACCGTTCTAATTAAATTTTTAAATAAAACATATCAAACTTTTCCCCCCTAAAAACCCATATCCTATACATATGTAAATTATATATATGCGGCTTAAAGTTTAAAAGGTTGTATAACATATCAGAGCGATCAGCACACATTTTCCATTGATCTTCTAAAGAAACAGGCATATAAATTTCATTCGATATGTCCCAAATTAACTGTAATCTCCCCTCTTCCAAAATATCCAGAAAGTGAAACAAATGAACAGCCATTAATCAAGTAGCTAAAAAAAGTGGATTCAAGTTAAAAATATAAAATCGAAATGAAGAAAAAATTGTAGTAATAATTAATTAATTAATTTGAATGTAGTAATGGTTATTCATTTTTATTTCAACTGCCGAGTACAAAAAGTAATGAAACCTCCACCAAAGGGATCTGGATTTCAGAAAAAGCCATACTATTTGGCAAAAGCCTTGCAATTTTGTTTACCATTCTTAAAAATGTTAGTTCCTCCTTGCCTGGAAATTTTTCCCTAGTACCACTGCAAGAAAATACTGATGCAATTTTAGAAAATAAAAAAAGAAGTAATGATATTATCTTTCTAGGGGATTTGTCGAATATAGTTTATTCCTCACAACCATCGCTGATTTCACCCTCCTCAAATGCTTTGGTACAGTCCTCGTTCACTTGAGGTAAGAGAAACCTGAGGCAAAGTTTTAAATCAGCACCATCAGACGTAAATAGATGTATGACTGAATATTTTAAAGCCAAAAAAAGAAGACTGGAAACAACTGTGAATGAGGCAGCTATTACTACCTCTAATAAAATTAACAAAAGAGAAACTCTTAAAATGTTCGTACTTAGATTGGTACCTGAATTGGTAGAATTAAATGATGATTCTCAAATTAAAACTTTCAAACGCCAAGTTTTCAACTTCGAGTAATCGTGTATTTCTGGCCGAAACACTCGGTTTTTCCGCATAACTTTAGAACTTCATACATCTCTAACACTTCAAATATTTCAAAAATGTAAAGATTTTCAGACGGAATATCGGTACAAACATCGCCTTCACGAAAAACTCTCGGCTCTAGCATTTTACATAATATAATAAATATTTTAAATTATTATGTACAATATTTAATGTATGTTTGAGATATTTTTTATTTCTTTATTAGAGTTTTGTAATTTGCTATTTGGACCAAAATAATAAAAAACTTACCTCAATGTTATTAATAATCTTTCTTCTACAGTCATACATTCCCTCATATTTGGGTCCATCTTCTTTATAGAAAGAGCAACCATCCTCAATAGCTCCTGGTAAGAATTTTTGACATTCTAAAGCAGTGGTTTCCAAAGTGGGGTACAAAAAAATTTCGAGGGGGTACGCTACATTTCTCTTCAAAATACTTTAACTTTTAAATTATAACAGAAAAACAAAATTCAAATATAGCGTTTACTGCAAGTTTCACGATTATTTCCCGAAATAAAAAGCATTTTTGACACACACACACACATAATATGTAATAAACACCGTTGTCTTGATATTTTTATCTATATATGGATGGCACCAATATTCGTACTGTTCTTCATACTCTGCGGTACTGATAATATGCAATTACGTCTTCTTCAGCAGAACTACTACTAGACATTTTGAGTCGTTGTCAATTCATTGGGAGTTTTGATCCGACTGTTCACGAATCACTCGCTTCTGTGTACGATGTGAGGTTGTATTTAGATTGAAAACTGGTTGCTCTCGCGACTAGGTTGAAATAAATGTGCTACTCGAGTTGCGAATCTCTCGATCTGTGTGCGAAGGGCCTAACACTGTAAATAAGTTATTAGCGATATTTTTTATCATCTGAATTTAGCAAACCACAGATAGCAATTTGCTGATATGTGATTTGTACTATTTACAATTTAAGAACAGCAAATCTGTACTAATGAAAATATTTGGATGTCTTACAATAAAGGATATCAGAATAAATTAATACATATTTTTTTAAATTATTTTATTAAATTTATAATCATAATATTTATCCAGAACCACTTTCGTCACTCGTCTCGCTATCATTCTCTCCCAACGAATTATCAAAATTTGGAAACACTATTGAATAATCATCTAATATGGCATCAAGTGCACAGTCATCATCTTTATATATTTTTTCGGTCTTTTCAACCTCTAGCCAAGATTTTCGCCATTGATCCTTTGAAATTTCATCAATCTTCCCACCGACTAACACCTTAACGTTGTCAAGGGTGAGTTTATTATTATATTCTATATGTCCCTTTATCTCGGACATGATATATTTCAGCGGATTTAAGTCAGGGTGATATTTTGGCAATCGAAGAGTAGCATGTCCAGAATCCTCGAACAGTTTATCAAAACAGTATTTTTTAAATTTTGGTTCATGCATCAAGATCAAATCATATAATTCTGTTTTCATCATGTCCAATGAGAAATCTATTTCATTACTAGTTAACCAATCGATCATATCTTGCTTTTTCGATAGCAATGTAGGAGTCGGATTCGATTCTTTATTGTTGCAAGATCTATGTTCAAATACTACCACAGATTTTGAAGGTAGATTTAGAATTAAATTACTTTTTAACCACAACTTATAATTTTCATAGCTAACATAGCCGTGATTAGATTTGTAAATTAGTTGGGAACTTGATATGAAACCATCTATACCACCAGCTTGCAAGATAATAAATCGAGGATCTCTGCAGTTTTTGTGTTTGATCAATTCATCAGAACTGTATGGTGTGTAGATGACGGTTTCATCTAAATATATTATAGTTCTTCCTTCAGATCTGTATTTGTTTATTTGTTTTAAAAATTCTATTCGCCTTAGGGTAATGTCGGTATTTTCGATTAAAATTTTGGCTTTGTCATTTTGTATCGATCTCCATCTGTATCCCAATCTCCTAATTATTTTCCGTAATGTAGAGATTGAACCATTATAATTTATTTCCGATTTTACATATGTGAGTATGAATTGTAATGTTGGAGATTGGTGATTTTTAATATAAAAATCTGTAATCCATTTTCTTATTCGCCCCATATTTATATCGTCTACTATTATTTTATTTATGCGTTTTCTTTTCTGAGTTGGTAAGATGCATTGCGTTTTCTGCACCATTTTATTTTGATCCCTTATGATATTTTGAACAGAACGTACAGCCACTTTAGCTGCTCTCGAGGCTTGTACTATAGGAGTTATTACAACACTATTTGTTTTATATTCTTCTTTATAAAAATTGTATAAGTTCCATAGAATTTTCTTAGTTTCGTTAGATATTGGTTTTCCACGTCCCAGCAACGTATTCTGTTGCATCTTGAACATGCAAATTATATGAGCTTGAATAAAATTTATTAAAATATGAGGATAAAATAAAAACATACCATTTATTGTATATTTTGACTTGGAAAGTATAGAAATACACTTGCACATCGAAAGCTAGCAGTCGACTGGCGGCCAAAGTACGATTTGTATAGGTATTCCGGTTTGAATGAGTGAGTGTACGGTGTGTACAGTGTGACTAAAAACCATAATTCATTTATTTTTATTATTAAATAAATATTTCAATTTAATAAAAATCGATTTTATATGTAATTTTAATTCACAGATATAATTACATACATTAAAATTATTTAATCAAAATACAGATTTAATATAATAAAATAATTAATTATATCATTAAAAATATCCGGACTACCACAATAAAATCGCGCGTGTTGTTAACTGATACTGAGCGCGGTTAGCATTTGTCGTGACCTTCCTAGAAATTCTGAGTGACGCTAGCATACAAAGTGCTAGGGAGGGGGCTGACGAATCTCACAATGTTAAAAAAAAATAAGCCAAAAGCTGGCAGCAACGCTCCTCAGTACTAAAATTATTGCGATATAGATAAAGCATCGAGAAACCATTACATTATATCACCCAATCATGGTTATGTCCACGGTCCTCCAAAGGTCACGTGGTCGTGTTACACAGACATGAGAATTATATCAAAAATATGTTTATCACAAAGATTAAATGCTTAATGTTAAAAAAAATGTATCTTAGGCTCTTATGAGTTGTAATGACTAGCCGGGATTATCCAGGATTGGAAGATACTGCCCAGAATCCCGGTTTAATGCCAATAATCCAGGAATTTCGGAGAAAGTTATGGACCAATATGTTCAAAATAGTTCTTTCTATTGCGACAAACTTTCCCTTAAAAAAATAATGGCTTATAGTATTGATAACGCATCAACTATGGATTAGATAACTCCGTATTTACCAAGCTGCTGAAGAGGTGAAACATGTAGTTAAGTTAAGCAAACTGCAATTGTTACATTATTAACATTTGCCTTAAAAGGGGTAATAACTCCTTCACTCATCGTTCATTATAGGCCCAACAGTCCTATTGTGGAGCCATGGCCTCATCCAACACCCTTATCCATTTTATCCGGTCCGCCCCCACGTCGCACCATCTGCCGGTAGGTTTCAATGACGCAGTGTTCCTCTCTACACAGTCCAACCACCTCATTCTTGGAGTTCCTTTCCTCTAGGGACAGGAAGCCTTGTAAACAATAAGCATTTCCGATGGCTGACCCGCATCCTTGAAGTAACGACTCTGTTATAAAATCAATCGTCATAAAAAGCATTATACGTTATAATCATTCTAACTGTGTATATAGTCTATAGCAGTTATAAAATGTAATTCTTACAGACTCTTGCAATAAATTCAAGTAATCCTAAAACATTCTGTAACAATTTAAAAAGTAAAAAAATAGTATGCTATAAACTGTCTTCTACATTTGATTCTGGCATATTCTCTAATTGCTTAATCATAAGTAAACGCTCTGCCTATGTTATTTTCATTAGAAAGAATGGACAAATAATTCAGTCTATCGTCTCTAATAGTCAATCTGTATTTATTTTTTTATATAGGGGAGTTTAGAGAAAGCTCTAATAACTTCTCAACTTGTTATCGGCATTGTTAAATAGATTTTTAGAATAGTATACAAATGTCTATGAGATTTCTGTTTTAGATTAAATTTAATATCCCTACATTTTAAACATTTCTTTTTATTTTAATTTATGATAAATTTAATATATACTTTGAGTCGATGACATTTATTTTTTTAATCCGTCTCCTATGTCAATATTATAATGATCTGAGACGTATTAAATACTTTCTTCATCTATATTTGAAATCTCTGTCTCCTACGTGCATTAGAAATTTAAACCTTTTTCCTAATACCTCCTAATTTTTCTTCTTCTCCTTAGTTTTGATATTATTCAATCTAACGATACTTACTACAGAAACACGAAATTTATTTTGTCCTACAAATGAAGCTGAAACCAAAGCTCATAAAAATAATGCGTAAGGTCTTGGAGGCCCCTTATGCTACAGCATCATAAGCATTCCTATAAATCCGCCATTGATTGAATGTTCTTGAAATATTCAGTGATCTGCAAAACGAGATTATCAACTAACTGAAGAAACTTCTTGGCTGGAATGCTACATAGTTTTTCTTCACAATTCACCTTTACTTGATCACGCTGTTCGTGAACTGGAGAGTGATTCATGCTGATCAGTAAATATTGATCATAAAAAAATAGTTTTAAATTTATTATTATTATTATTATGTATATAAGAGGACAATCATTAGAATTAAAAAACTGTATTATTATTTTTTTATAATCTTTGAAATACTAGGTATAAGTGGTTTCTAAGTGGAAAAATATTTTAATTTTGTGAAATATGTCACAGAATTATTTCAGAAACCAATAGTAGTGGACGTAAATTCAGAAGACTGCAACATTTTTATTATTGAGCGATTGCAAATTGACAAGTTTAACTAATCTTAAATACTAACAAAGACGCAGAATATCTAACTAGACATTTAATTGTTATCCACTACCAAAGTGGACTGCTCTCTATCTCATCTTAAAGGCATCTTATCGTCTTGCCTTGAATTACTTGAGGCATCCCTATGTTATAAAAAATAACGCCAACATTCGTTCGAATCCATGGCACGTGTCGATCGTATTTGTATAAGATATGTTCCATTTTGATGACATAATGCAGCACACACTTTGAATAGCAAGATCCTTCAACATATTTGGGTTAATGGTCCCCATATACCAGAATATGAGATCACTACCGCATTTCCATCTTATGAACTCACTCAAGAATTTATTATCGCATGTTTTTTCCAAAATGTTACACTAACAAATATAATTAGTTTTTAACATCACCCTCCTCTTGAAAGTTTTTACTCTTAGGATGTGCACGTAGGATCTGAAACGATAATAATTTGATGGAGCGAAGTCTGACGAATAATGAGGATGAAATTCTGCGATAACACAACAAAGCGTAAATGAGACTTATTCTCTCACTATCAATTTTTGTTGTCTTGAATTAGATGCATTTTTTAACCAATCCGTCACGGCGGTTCGAAACCAACCGCGTCGTCCGAAGGTGGTCTATTTAATATGGAAAATAGACCTCAAGCATCAAATCTTGACTTTTTTAAAGATAGATTATTCTAAGAATAAAAATAGTTATTCATTATATGCTTCATAATTTAATCGAGATTTTGATTTTTTTTTAACTAATCGATGTGACGCATAAGTCTCGCCGCAGACTTGGGTCTCGCAACACGTGTCACTCGTACGTTCCACTCGCACCTATCGTAGCGGACGCGAACGAGAAAATAAATCCCGCTCGTAGCGAATATTTTTTTCGCAATTGCGAACAATTAAAGACATGATTATTTATAATATTTATTCATTAGCTTTTTTTAGACAAATAAATTATATTAAAAGTGTTATTCGAGAAAAATGAAAACTTGGGGTCCCCAATAGGTCCACATCGGCACGGCTAGGTTGTGGCCCGGTTTGTCAAAAACTAAAATTGATTTCTGCATACTATGACCTGATTTCCGTAATAGCATTGGTCGTAAAATGTCCTTTTATGTATTTAATTTTAATCATATTAATATTGGTTTTTAATAAATGAATGTGTGTATGTCTGACAATGCACTTCATGTGACAATGTTTCAATTTTATTTATGATTATCTCCTCCAAGTCGATAAACATCTCCTGTGTATAAATGACATCTCTTAAATCTGTCTATACATATTTTATTACGCCTTGTATGCTAAGAGTAGAAATTGTAGGGAAAATATTCAACTTAAAATGTTTAAAATCAGAGTCGAAATGGTGTCGAATGTAGGTCAATGTCGGAGTCCCTAGTCCCGGTTATAATGAATGAGACAGGACACAGGAATTGAAATAAAGTGCCATCTCTAAAGTATGTCAAATATAGTCTCACGCTATTCCATTCATTCGGAAATTGAATTGGAATTCAGATTTAGAATATTGACGGTCATCTAAATATCTAAAAATAACGAAGCGTACTTAGTGCATTTCTTCCGATCGCCCACCGAGCGGAGCAAATCTACAAATTTTATCATAAATAATTTTATGCGTCACTCTCTGAGCAACGAAGCCCCGATAAGAATCTGCAGAATCAAATCGACCGAACCGAATCGAACGCGAAGGAATTAGCTAACAATTCCAAGAAGAACGTCGACAATTCTCGGAGCCGCAGATTCCCGTCCCGGCCGCTACTCATGAACGGCGACGGAATTTAAACACGCGGGAAAGATCGTAACAGATTTATCGCCTCTGATATATACGAAGAATTGTATTCTTGGCATACACCGTGCAAAATGAGCTATCTGTCTTGTTTTGTAATATTCGCATATAATTGATATGTAATTAGATATGCGTACAGGATGCGTAGGTTGTGCTTAAATTGGTAATTATCCTAAAACATTTGGTTAATGATAAACATAAGTTAGCGTCACCGTTATAATAATTCACGGAAAATAACTAAATTAGTAATGCTAACAATAACATACGAAAATCGTCTTTATAAATCTATCGTTCTGAAATAAAAAAATGTTACAATCTAACGCTATATCTTAAATTCAACTCGTAAATATAGGGAAGAGAAAATATTGCTTCATTATTGAAACGACATCACCGCCCTGGCCTCTTTGCCCTTTGATACCGCTAATAATCGCTATGTTAAATATTTGTAATTATGTACGTAAGCAAATTCAAAAAGTCTTCGACTTACGCGATTAATTTATTTCGGAGGTTTTCGTAAGTCGAAAAATTGAGGAACGCCCAAAATTTTGCATTTTTGTCAAAAAATATATTTTAGTTTCAAAAGATATGTGAATTGTCTTTTAGTCCTTTTCTCTTGTTCATAAATTAGTGTAGCATTCAATATCACTAATCATTGCTTTTGTAAAGTGACTGACTGTATAGTCAAAACTCGAATTTACTTACTAAATTTATGGGTTCTAGATATTCCCAGAAATCGAATGAACACATTCCTGTTCAAATGACATTGACACAACGCTTTCAGCACGCGTCGCTAGCGTGTGTGTGCGGTGGTGAGGAAGGAGAATGACACAACATGGTGTCGTTAGCAGTTAAAGGGTTAAAATCCTCTCTTAATAAGAACAAGATTGGATTTAAAAAATAGTAAAAGGAATAAAAATACCCATCTATAAAAAACATTCCCAAATGTTGGATTTATAAATTATTAAAATAATAATAATAAAAATCCATAAAAAATGGGCACATTATTTTTGCAGGCTGATTGATCAAATAAAAAAATAAAAAAGTCGTATTTGTTATAAAGAATGGATAAAACGGGATAAAAAATACTGAAGCTTTTTTTTTATTCTCCATTTTTGTACCTTTTTAGGATTTTTTTACGTAAATAACATTTTTATGGCACATTTTGCATTCGGTTTGTATGTTCTTATAAACAACCGAATGTCCTATGTTGTCATATCTATCTAGAACAGTTATATAAATGGATCGACGTTTTTGTAGCTCATCGTTTTGTCCAAACCAAGATAAAGATGGGCGTCATCCAATAATCTCGTGGGTATTCTATATACCCTTTTTTATTTTATTATAAGTCGTAATCCTCCTTCCGAAAGTTATACGGGTCATTTTTTCATTGCTGTTGAACTGAGTTATTAATTATTATGTGGATTTTGCATTACTTTTCATTTCGACAACGAAAGGATCGTATCTTTCGCGGATCGATTGTATAGTCGCCAAAAGTTGAAGTGACAAAATCGGTAAAAAAAAATATTTGGAGTCTTCGTCGCCAGAATCTTCATCCGTCATCTATTATTAACATTTTCTGGGCGGCAATATACGGGGTAACTGCGTTTTTACGCGCTCGGATTTCACGTTTTCCCGTTATTTGCGGTTTGCAATTTTTACAATCTCGTTTTGTTCTAGGACTATGAATTTAAGGTTTACCTCTAATTACGTTTTTTATTAGGCCCCTCAAAAACGTAATAACAGGGTTTCACTGTAATATTCTTTTTGGGAACTTTTAGTCGATCGTTAATTTCCGGCTCTTTTAACCGATCCGCCACGGCGGCTAAAAACCGACGGCGTCGGCCGATGGGGTATATTTAGGACGAAACGAACGTATGAAAATAGACCCCAAACATTTCGAGCGAAGACATCGACGAATAACACGCGGGCGCTTTCACTCGCAATTGTCCATGCGCAATGTTTTTTCTTGCTTGCATCCCTGAGCGAATAGAAACGCCAAAAAGTCTTATATTTTTTTGCAATTGCGGACAATAAAGGTCAACGATTATCTATAATATTTGTTCTTTTTAAACAAATACAAAAAGTTTGCGGCACGGAGGTTTTATATTAAAAGAGTTATTCGAAGAAAATCGAAAACTTGGGGGTCTCAAATAGGAACCTCTTTTCCAGAACTAAAAATATACAATTATTACGGAGCTCTTCTTAGGAACCTGTTATCTTGCCGTTCTTTCTAAGGAACGGTCGATATCTCCACCGTTCGTAAAGGCATTACTCGAAGGAAGTTTATATAATTTATTTCACAATAATGTAACATAAAAAGTTAACGACGATTATTCGTAAAATTAAATTTGAACGATCCGCTAATCGTCGCAAAACAACGAGGAGCCTCTCGCTAACGCGCGTTATCGGGACAAGGCGGCGTTTCCGACTGACAATCGGTCGCGAATCGTCTTCGCACACCTCTAGATGCGCGCAGATCGACTCTCGAAACCGTGGACTTTTCATATAGCGATAAGACGCTCGGCTTAAAAGATCGAAACATCAATATTTCTCTACGAACTAGCTCGTATTAAAATCCGCATCGAGGCTCGAAAATATAAATATGCGGGGGAAAATCTTTTAATTCGTTCCATTTTAAGAAACGGAATCTATATATTGTTTTTATATCGGCGTTTCATCAATTTTCGCGCGTTAATTTATAAAATTTATTCTCTTCGGAAAGAAATATTCGTTTTATCTTATTTTTGGTTACATTTTTTCTTAACGCCGTTCCTATTTGGCGTTATGTTCTAATAACAGGAGATTTTTTTAAAATTCTATCATTTTTATGCGCAAAGCCGATGTAAAACTTTGTATAATACGAATGCGTATTTTTCGCGATTCGGTCGCGACCTTGCTCATGGGTAGACCGTCAGTTTTTATCCGATTCGTCGGGACGCGCGACCGTATAACGCGGTCGTCGCTTTGTTTTTCGCGCGATAACGGCGCGCAATCAATCGGTCGGGGGGCGGGGGGCGGAGGGCGGGAGGGTCACCTGCGATTCGTGCGGGGATCGATGGCGGGCGTATAGCGCGGCGAGCGGCGCTCCTCTGCCGCTGCCGCCGTGGCCGCGCGCGTACACTGGTTGGCCCAGTGGCACCGGCCGCGACACGTGCCGCCGCCGCCGCCGCGCAATACCGCTTCTAAATTTAGCTATCTCGTATCCCCCCCAAAACGAAAGTCCTTGAGAGCTAGCCTCGCACGGGGTGCCGCCGCGTCACGCGGAGGTAGTTTTTTTTTTACTCAACCGCCAAACGGCGCGCGCCGATTGGTCGACGGCCGGCTCGGCCGCCATTTTGATTAACGGTGAGTCACCGACGACGAAAAATAGGGCCGCGTCGACGGGGCCCGCGTGCGAGGCTATCCGCCTGCGAGCGTTTCCCTCGACCGCCGGCGCTAGAAATCGGCCGCCGATCGGCGCGCGCCGCGGAATTCGACGCGTTTTTAAAACCAAAAAAAAATTGTTCGGCCTCTTTCGGAAATCAAATATTTTGGAATCGCGAGCGCGCGCTCGTCGTTCGACGCGGGAAACCCGGCGTTCCGCCCAAAGGTCCACGTGTTCGCTGACAGTCGGCCCGCGTTCGCCGGGCGCGACGCTCGGGGCCGCCGGCGCGCGGCCGCGCTTCTCTTCGACGGATCGACGAAACTTCGTCGATCGTCGCGGCGGTCGAACGAACATGCTCCGTTTTTCAGATTCGACGAGTCGAAGCCCGCGCGACGATCGCCGCCGAGCGGAATCGTCGCGTTTATCCGCAAAGTAGTTCAAATTTAGCGGTCGCCCGCGCGCCGAGGTAAACATCCGAGGAGGAGCCGAGCGGCGCTCGACCCCGCGACGACCGCGACGGCGTTTTAGACCCCGTCGCGTTTCGAACGAAAAAATAATCGGCCGAAACGACGTCGCGATATGCGACGCGTCGACCCCCGTCGTCGAACGTCGACGCGAACTCGTTTCGCGTCGCGACGATTATAAATCGCAAATAAAAACGTAAATAAATAAAAAAAAACCTCCGTTTAACGAAATACGTTCGATCGAACGAAACGGGCCGGGCGTATTTTTTTTGCAATAAATAGAATAAATGCGGGCGGGTTATTTAATTCGTGCGCGCGGTCGCGTGAGTGGCTAGCGCTCCCCCCCTCCGTGCTCCCCCCTCCCCCCTCCCCTGGCGCGGTTCGCATTTGCAGCTCGGCCCGCGGCGCGCGAGCATGTAGGATGGCGGCGGCGGCGGGCGCGGGTGCGGCGGCGGGCCGTGCGCGTGAAGGAGGAGCGCGCGGACGAGGCGGAGATCCGCGAGTTGGCCGCCAAGCTGGTGGAGGCCAACAAGGCCAAGGCGCTGGCGGCGGGCGGCGCCCGCGCGGCCCCCGGCGGCCTGGGCCTCCTCGGCTTCCTGGCCCGCAAGGGCCCCGCTCCGGCCGACAAGCGCCCGGCCCTCGCCGACGAGGCCAGCTGGAAGGGCCACTTCGGCTGGGAGAAGCTCGGCGACTGCCACATCCCCTACATCTTCCGCCAGGGCGACAAGTACTGCGCGGTGCGCATGGTCGAGGTGAAGCTGCTCAACAAGTACCTCAACTACCTCCACCAGGACATCCACACGTGCACGTGCATCCGCTCGTACTACATCACCGAGGTCGAGAGCCGGCTGCTCAACGAGATCAACATCAAGCACTGCGACGGCCAGTTCGGCCGCGACCTCTTCAACCTGAAGGACCTCGTCGTCCGCCTCTCGGACGCGCACGAGTTCTACAACTTCCTCGACGTGTGCTACAACAAGCTCTCGCAGGAGAAGCCCGTCGCGAAGGACAAGTGCGGCTTCATCCGGATCAACAAGGAGTCGGTCGTCCCGTACACGGTGCGAGACTCGCAGAAGTACGTCCCGCTGTTCTACTTCGAGGGCGAGACGGACAACCTCAAGCTGAAGGCGGACCAGCTCGAGGGCTGGGACCTGTCGTACCTCAAGTTCTGCTGCAAAGTTCAGGGCATCCGGAACGAGTTGTTCGCGAGCGAGACGTGCTCCGTGATCAGTCTGACCGACATCAAGAGCTACTTTCCCCCGGGGACCGAATTCGAGGAGTACTGGCCGAACAAAGTGATGGACTCGCAGCTGCTCGTCGCTGCCAAGGGTAAATTTCGACTCGGAATAGTTTTGTCCGTAAATTTAGTGCGACGACCAAAAATAGTGCATTCGTAGATTGTTTCTTCCCGCGCGTTTTAGTTAGTTTGACCATTCGACCTAATCGGGAAAATTTTTGCCCCGTTGATTATTATATTTTACGATCCTCCACTTTTGAATATTGAAGGTTTTTTTTACAGTGTATCGCTCGACGGCGACATGTTAGTCCTATTTCTAATTTGTGTATTAATGCTTCTCGGTAATCGGTTCTCAATAGGATACGATTGTATCGTTTGACGATAAGGATTAATATTTTGTGAAGAATTCAAAAGCCAAACCTGTGTGTCGTATACCTTCATCAATTTGTATTGGAAACTTTTTGATTCCTATTTTGGTTATAAACGACCCGCATCGTCTCCGAAACCGTTCCTCGATTGTTGCAAATGTAATTTTATCCACATAGAATAAAAATTATTGACCCTGAACCCGATCTCAAAAATGAATCTCCGGCGGAATCGAATAACCTTTTAAAATCTTATTAATTCTTAATCTAAGAAATGTAGAACCATGATTTAGATATTTTTTTAACATTTGGTTCATAGATCTGCCCGTCTTTTTTGATTTCCATAACCGCCACCCCCAATCGCCTAATATTGAGTTTGACAGCTGACACAATGCTGCTGACGTTAAAAGATTTTTTTTCTAATGTGGACAATTCAAAAAAAACTTGTAATTTTTGTGCATTTTCAATACATATTTGGATTTGGAAGGACTCGAACCAAATTTCTTGCATAAAATGAATTAACACAATACGGGTAATAAACCTGATGCTCAGATAGTAATTGTTTAATATTAGGAATCAAATTATTGAGGTATAGTCTTAAGGTTGTTCTTTAATTTTTAATTGATTTATTTTTTCTATAAGATTGGCAACCAGGTTAAGCCCCTTTTAAAGAGGTCCCAAAACGGAAAAGCTATCAAAACCCTCTTGCGATAGTCCATAATGCAAGACGAGCAACAGAAATATCTCTCTGAACCCAGAACTGCCAATAACCCTTTCTAAACTTCAACTTAAGTTTTCCGTTTGTGCTTAATCCAGCCTAGATGGGCTCCGATGGACCCCAATTAATTTTTTCTCTTTGACATAGATCCCCTGCAAGTCAAAATTTACCATATAGATCGCTTTGGGAATCATCGGTTTAGTGGAAAAATCCTAAAAATTTTTTTTTTTTTTTAGATATGGCAAAATTGCTTTCCAGCGTCGATAAGATTTCCATCTTTTGTGGCAATTTTGGCCTCAAATTGTCATTCCTAATCTTTTATTTGAAAAGTGTATATTCCAACCTATTAAATATTTTGGGGATTATAAAAAGTCTGCAGAAAAATGTGTGCATATGAGTATTCCAGTTTCCTAGAAAGCAAATTGATCGCTTGCGAGTCATCCTTCGTTAACTTATAAAGAAAAATGTCAACAGATACAAATTTATGCATTGAGAAATATAATATAAAAACTTAAGTGTAGATTAATAAATGTATCGACTCATAATGTACGCCGTATTTAAATCAAATATTGTAGTTTATTTGTAAAATAAGATAGATTTGACTAAATGTCTCGGAAAGATTTTTCCCTGCTTTAAACATCTTGCTGGAGAAACATGTTACACTTGGCAATGTACAGGGATGTGGGGGAAAGGACATGGCTACGCTTCAGCCAAAGTGACCTAGTGAAGGTCGCCACAGATTCCTCCATTGGTTTTACGATACCAGATGCAGATCGAATGAACAGAATGAAGGATCCTTGAGAGCTATAATCGAGAGTATATGGGTCAAGAATGATCATGAGACACAAGGCTACTGATTTATTAATAATAATTGCAATTAAATATACAGTAAAAAAAACCCCACAAAAAACCCAATTAGAGGGAAAATCCAGATGGGAAAAAAATAAAAAAAATCTAAACCAATCGGTGCGATATTTTTGTTTTTTTTTACAATAAGCTCTTTTGATGCTGTAACTCAATTGGAAATAATCTTTAAAACCCTCAAATTACATCAGAGCATTTACTTTTGTTGGATTTCAATGGATTGGGTTTACCTCTTCTTTGGAGATTTCTGCGTCGGACAAGTTTCCAAGAATACGACTGTTATATGGTCAATTTTTTCAATGTTTTTTATTCCAATTATTTCCAGAGACACAAAAACGGGGTTGTACTGCATAAGACCAATCCTTTTTTGTTTATGATCGACTATAATTCCATAATCCGATACGTTAAATCCGAATTGCTGTAAAAAGTTCTTCTATTCATAAAAAAATAATTGATAACATTAATATTTTTAACAATGATCTGTCCAGTAATTTAATTTAAGACTTCGGACTAGTTAATTATTGAAAAAGAAATCATCAATAATCCTTTAGAATTTTTTTTTATTTAATCTTTAATTTTATTCTGATTACATTATTTTTGTCCTATTTTCAATATTATTTTATCTCAATGACCTAAAGTAATTATTGCCCCCGATGACGTATATTTAATTACGATATATAATTAATTATAATAATGCGTTTAAATTATTATTTTTTTAATTTAATCTTTTTGATTATTAAGGATCCATGGGCGCTAATGCCGGTGGACAATGGACGAGAGCGCCTCCCGGCCCGCCGGTGATGCACGGCGGTGTCGGAACCGTCGGCAGCAGCACTGGAGGAGGCCGAGGTCGTCGAGCGCAAAATTCCTCAAACGCAGCCGTACAACAACACCAGCAGCAGCAAATGGCGCAGCGTGCGCATACTCTGCAGCAGGCAGTTTCGCACGCCGGAATCACTGCCGCGGTACAGGTATTAATTTTAACAGAAAATTAAAATGAATACACGATTTTACGATTCACCAATGATGTATTAATTTTGATTTTGGAAGTTTTATTAAAGTCTTCAACACACAAAACCGAGTAAATATGTATTTTTGGTTAGTTTTGTGGATTAATTTTTTTTTTAATAAAAATGTAGACTACTTCCATAGTATATATTTTTAATATTTATTAAAATTTATTCGTTTGGTGTTTTAATTGTTGTTACTTTTTAGGCATTGAGCAATGGATGGAATGGTTTAGTTAACGGTCAACCAGCTTTCGGTGCTGGCTTGACTCAAGTGCAAACCCAGCAAGTGTTGAGGCTAGCCCAGGTTAGATTCTTGACTTATATATTGGAATATACAGATCATATGTATACAGTATCAGGTTAACAAATTAAATAATATAGAAATCATTTAAATTATATATCTCAATCTGCTGTAAAGGCAATGCATTTTAGTACGAAGAAACATAAGAATTAATCTAAAATCTATTTTTTTATAATTTGGCTATTATCAAGCGCAAATTTATTTAATGTAAATTTCATCAAAAAGTCAACATCAATTATTCTGATTCCAGTTTGTAATTTTTCTAAACTGTATAAAGATAAACTATTTCTTTAATTACTTTTGTCACACCAGTGTGACAACTGCGTATTTACTGCACACGCTAGCGACATGTGCTAGAAGAATTGTTTCAAATTTATTTTAAGAGGAATGTAATCATTTGATTCATGGGAACATCCAGAACCCACAAATTCATAATTAAATTCAAGCTTTAGCTATATTTTTGCATTTGAAAATTTATATGTGTACTGAACGACATAGTTGTGTAAATTTCTCAAGCAGTTAAAGGGTTAAATAAAATAATTAAACGAACTGATCATTTTAATGTCACATAACGATATTATATCGTACTCGTATACTCGTCTCTAACAACTCGGCATATACTAAAGATTTTTTTAAATATTTCTGAAAAATTAAATTAACCTTCAAATATATTTTTTTAGTCATCGGCTCAAAAACAACCGTGTCGTCCAAAGGGGGGTATCTCAGATACCCCAAGCATTTCAAGTAAAGATATTGATGAATTTTTCATCAATATCTATTTTTTTAAAAATAGATTATTCTAAGAATAAAAATAGTTATTCATGATATGCTTCATAATTTAATCAATATTTTGAATTTTTTAACTAGTCAATATGACGCGTAAATGACATGCGAGGTCTTGCAACACGCGTCACTCGCACTCGGCACATCGTATCAGATGCGAGTAAGAAAAAACATCGCTCCCGTGGCAACAGCTGAGAATATTGTTTTTATTTATTTTTCTGCAATTGTACAGAATAAAAGACAATTATTTATATTAAAAGAGTTATGCGAGAAAAACCAAAAACTTGCGAGTATCCAATATACACTCCATTGGCATGACTAGATTAAAGATATTTTATCCCTTTAAGTGAGGCATATTTTATTTAAAGTTTGGAAAAGTCCTTAAAAAAATTATTAATGATGATAACAATTTTATTAATCAATATTTTTCATTATATTTGAGGAAAATTTGTTAAAAAAATATTTCTTTTGGATAAAAAGGGCAGGTAGAAGTTTTTTAAAAATGTCTACCGATGTAGATATTTTAAACACCATTAAAATCATATTTTGTAAACCATCTAAGTACAGTTGATCTGTGATTCTTAATGAATTTAAAATTTTGGATTATACTCTATCGATGAATAAATTAGTTTACATTTTATTAATGTTTTTTTTTAATAATAGGCTCAAGCAGCTGCTGCTCGTTATGGACCGACGTCTGCAAGAAGCTCAAATCATTCACCCGCAACGTTGACACCTGCACAACAAGCTAGACATCATATGCAGGTGAGTTTTGGCTAAGATTTAAATAAAATATATTTTAATTATTTACACTATCAATGTACGATCTTCTCCAAGTTAATGATTTTCAAAAATATTGAAAATATTTCACTATGAAATAAGTGATCCATGTGCTTCACCTTCACATAATAAGTTTAATTTTGGTTCCTCGATTCAAACAAATTTTGCTTGAGAAATGCTAGTCATTTTTTTTAACAATACATTTGTGAATAAAATTCTGTATGATTAAGTTTCATTGATAAATATTTAGAATAACGCACAATAAATCATTGCACTTGCTTTGAATTTGTCGAGCCAACAAAATTCTAGGAATTAGAAAATATAAATTTCATATTTAAGGTAAATGCGACTACAATTCAATTAAAATTTTATTTGTTACATGACTCACATCGCTGTCATTGTATTTCTATATAAAGAATATATAAGAAATTGGTAGATAACATTTTATTGATGATTCTTTGATGATATAACCCACTTTAAGCTTTTGCCTAGATTACAATGTTCTTTCATTCGGTCCTATCAAGGCCGGCGTTCTTATAATTTATCATCTTTAGTACCTTGAGATCTTCCAGTATGCATTCGAACCATCGCTCTCTTGGTTGGTTTCTTAGTATGATTGTCTCCATTCAGGGAGAACTTCGAAGAAAGCCACTACCATATATAACCGAGCTAGTTCAACCTCTGCGCTCTGATAAATTTGATGTAATTGGCATCTTCGATATATTTGTCAAGCATAAATAACCGCAGGATGAACGGTGGATTTTGGATTATAATAAACTTCAAGTAGCTTTATTTCATCGTATGATATATCTCTATTATTTTATAAAATATCTTGACTTTTTAAAATATGGATTATTCATAGAATAAAAATAGTTATTCACGATATGCTTCATAATTTCTTTGATTTTTTAACTAATCAATATGATGGGTAAATGACATGCGCATTCGGCAATGTGTCGCCGCTGACTGAGTTTTCACAGCATGTGTCACTCGTACGTTTTACTCGACACATGTAGGAATTATATTAAAAGAGTTATTCGAGAAAAATCAAAAACTTGGGGTACCGCATCTGCACGGCTAGGTCAATGTTAATTAATTTTGCAATATATTTAAATTTCAGCAACAATTTCCTAATAATTCAATTACATTGGCGATGGCACAATTGCAACAACAACAACAGCAACAACAACAACAACAACAACCTCCCCCACTCGTCAGATCTTCCCAAACTAATTCTATCCCGTAAGTTATCTCCTTTACGTTTACTTTATATGTGCAAATATTTCTATTTATTTTCTTGAATTTCTAATTAAGCTTATAAATTATTTTAGGGCGCATCAATCGAATGTGTCAATAACTAGGACATCGAATCATGCGAATCAACAGAACAGCAATGGCCACAGTCGTGTATCCGACGGAAAGAGATTAACATCCATACCAGATGTTACAACATCCGGTGCACACATTCCTTATAAAGTAAGAGATTTTTAATGTATTTAAATTTTAAAATAGAACAATTAATTTAATCACGTCTGTTTTTGCATTACCAAATACATTGTTCGTACCTGTAAAAGTAAACGTTGTTTTATAGGTTCAAAAGGCGCTAGTTGAACATATGATGGTTCCGTGTATAAATATGAAACCGTACGTTTATTCCGAGCTTTTGATGACTCTCCCCGACCTTGTTAGTTATTTTTTTCCAGCCGTTACCTTACCCGTATGTCGCCAAGTACTCGAAGTACTCGGTTTAGAGTTGTTTAAAGGAAATAGGTAAGTAGTTTGAATGCGTTTCATTATTATTAAATTGAAATCGCTAATATTAAATGTGTAATTGTTTCAGGACACAAATGCAGGTGCTGCGGCTCGCTGGAAAGTGTAAAAATTCAATGCCAGACAATAGTATAGCGTTAGTTCAAATTAGAGACGTGATGCAGTTTATGCCGCAGCTCAAATATATGTTATCGAGAGCTACGGTGGCGACCGAAGTGACGGGCGTTTCAGAGGGAGGCGTCCCGGCTAAAAGGGCGCGCGCCAGCTAGCCCGTAGCCCCCGCCTGGCCGTACGCCGCTTACCCACAATAATAAAACAATCGTTGATGATGTGTGATTTTTCAAGTGCAGTGTTTCGATTATTATTTGATTGAACGCGGACAACAAGAAGACGATATTTATTGTTTAGTCTCGAAGAGGATACCAGTGATCTGCAACGGTGTTCATTTGACTTGACGCCGTTGAATTTATTGTGAGAAATGTAGTAGATAGAATAATGTATTTTTATACCCTTTGCACAACATCAATATTTATATATTTGCATATCATAATTATATATGTACATCCAATCCTCACACGTAAAGGTTAATCGATATTAAAAAATATTAGAGAAAAACTCTAAAATAATGAAAATTTTGATTTTAATTGACAATGCCTTGCGCAGGGATTAATGTACATGATATAATTTAATGATTAAGACGTAGATTTTGGCATTCTCTACGTATAATATATTATATTTAAATCAATGCAATAATTGTGAATTACGAAGACTAGAATATTATTTTTTGTGGACGTCAGGATGTAAATGGAATGTATGCTGATACATAGATCCCACAAAAAATTGTATATTATACATTAATTTTAATTGAAACTTATTTAAGTACACCTGATTTATTTTTTGCATGATAAGTTAGATTTGCAGTCACGAAAGATCTTGTGCCGAATATAACCGTTATTTTTTAATGCTTTAAAGTATCGTAAATTGACAATCGGCGACAATATACTATGATCGTAATATTCAGTCAACTCTCCTATAGTGCTCCCTGCTATAGAGTGGCGTGTCCGGCAGTCCCTCCTATAGTGCTTCCTTCTAGATTGGCATTTTCTACCAAACTCTAATTTTTCAGAGTCAAATTATACATTTGTTAATATATAATACATTGTCGAGTGTCGGTGATGGCACTATCATGGTTTCGTAGATTCTATGGAACTATGAGGAGCCAGGCCGTATTCAAAGAGCCAAGATAACCTGGACGAAGACCGTCACGATCCTGGCATTAGGGTTGAAATGGATGAACGTGATCCATCGATCGATGATTGATGTAGTGTCATCCAGGTGGCAAAGACCAGTCTCAGGGTTAGAAAGCCAATTAAATAATAAATAATTGTCGAACGAAATAAGAGAAAACGCGCGTGTGAACAAACTAAAAATAGAACAGGGTCATTTAAATAAATATTAGCCCCAAATTTTTTATGGGCCCCATGTCTTCTATAGCACCGGTCTCTATAGCGTGGCCCCTATCTCGTCTCTATAGGAGAGTTGACTGTATTAGAGTGACTAACCGTAAATAAAAACATACGAACCCATATTTAATTTAATATTATCATTTTTATTATTGTCTACTCTGTGATATCGTCTGAAACACTGGATAGATTCCGAGATTACTGTTTTATTAATATTATTTTATCTGTGCAAATTAAAAGTAAATAAATATCACAAAATATACAAAGATAGACGCATTAAATTGACATTATCAATATTAAGCGAAATAATCCACCAGGCCTTAAAAAATTACTTATCCAAATAGTCGTCTGATAATAAATGCATCCGTTTAAAGCAGATTTCCTCAAAGCAGGATTTTTTTTCATGTTATAACCATTTGAATCATGTAAAAAAATTGTGGTAGAGAATCAGGTGTACTTTGGATAAAATGTCTTGCCAGTGGCTACTTGTCTTTATATGCAAACTAAAGCAATATTTAAATCTCATATAAAGCTCGCTCAATAATATTTGTTTTGTTTAAACTCTTATCATAACAGCAAAATGTATCAAGATTATTTTATTGTCATTGTGAAAAGGGTTTAAAAACGACTGATACTGATCAACTACATAATATTAGGATAGTTTGTACTTTAAATATTTATTTTTTGGTAATTTTTGATACATTCTACGATTTTATAGACATCAATAATCGATAACCGATTTGGCTTAGTTGTATTAGCGATTTGACTGAGGTGTATGGAAAAAGTTTATTTTTTTATATTTTCTTTGGTAAAACATGATTGGATAATTGATATTCGTTCCAGATATAAATTCTAATATATTATTTATGCAAAAAAAATATTTTTCACGTTTTCAATCGAAATTTTTTATTGCAAATCTGTGAGTATTATTGTTATAATGTTTGAATATTTTATTTACGATGGATGTGTAAATATCCAATCATTTTTATTTATATCATGTATGCATATGTGGAATACGTCAAAACGAATAACCGTATGCATAACTATGCTGAAACCGTTTTTGCCTCTTAGTTAATAGTATCGGTTAAATTTTTTGTAGAGTTATATGCCTCCATATCAATATAGAGTGGCCGGCCACTCCGGCATATCTCTGACAATGATTTAATATCGACGAAGCAAACGATTGTTGCATTTTATGACGAGGGGGATCCAGTAACGTTTTAAGTTACTCGATATTTTTTTATTTAATATGTTGATACTGGCACTGTAATATGTATTACGCTCACCCGTACCTGTCTTCTCATTTTAATAATCTAGAGTGTAATTAGAGTTTTATGAACAACTAACAGATGTAATATTTATTATACTGTAGAAATTTAAATACGTCGATCATATTACCAGTTTTTTTTTTTTTTTTGTACGATCAGCACTAATCTTTTGTTAGGGATGTGAGACGTCCGAACGAAATATCAGTATTATGTACACTTGCTTATGTATATATGGAAAATTATATTTATAGGTTGTGTTAACTGCGTCGAACCGAATCTTTGCATTTCTGTTTCGACGATAATCAAAATGAGAAATCTTGAATTATATCAAATTAATTAATAGACCCGCTTTTGAGCAGAAAAGTACGAAAAACCATTACGAGTGACGTGTTGAGATTATTTTGTTTGCGAAATACCGTTGCGGTAACGATTATTTTGTTGTAACGTCTCATTAGGCGATGTAGATGTAATCTTTTTGTTTGCGGCGATAGACAACCACTTCCTCCGATGTTGGGCTATCCATCCGAATACAGTAAGTCCTCGTATTACGCGATTAATTGGTTCCGAAAGTTAAGGAAAGCACAAAATTTAGCATTTTTTAACTACTTCAAGTGTTGGTCCAGTGTTAATTGTTATTTAGTCCTTTTCTTTTTTTTCATAAATTCAAACTCACGGTCTTGAGTTTTGAGATTAGCTAATCCACCCCGGATCATATTTTAATATATACACTCATCTTCGGAGTTCCAAATTGCTTGGGTTGTTCAATTAAATCTTCATCCGTCCTCAAGTTTCATCAATACATTGTTGCTCATTTCCGCTGAATGCATAAATCAAACTAACGAAATCCTCTTCCTCTAGATTTAAATTTAGTTCTTCGGACATTACAACAAGATCTTGAATAACTATGTCAACTTTTTCAGTTGGTGTACTACCGTCCTCAACCAATCGGGGGATGAGCTTAATCCATACGTTACTCATGGTAGATATTACTCCACTCCAAGCATCATCGATGTTTTGAACAGCTTTATAAATATTTTACTCTTTCCAAAATTGAGTTAACGATTTCCCGTTCTGTCCATCGACAGGTTTCTTAAATGTATTTCGGAGGTAATACTTTTTAAACGTATGTATTGCGCTTTGATATAGAGGTTGTATTCGGAGGAGGAGATATTATTTTTATATATTCATTATCACAAGGCGGATGTCCTGGTGCATTATCAACTAACTACAAAATCTTGAACGGTAGATTACTTTAAAGCAATATTTTTTAGCATAAAAAGTCGAGGACTGACTGTATTTGTGAATTAATGGAATATTTTTTTATTCACGCAACAAAGCGTTATGTAATTGTAATTTTGTGCAATATAAGTTTTTTTATTATTTAAATATAACTTGTATCCGATGTCAATTATAATAGATTGTATCATTTATTGCCACAAAATTATGTGTTATTAGATCATATAGGTAAATTTAAGCTTGTACAGCTAAATATTTATAGTGAAAGTGACCAAATTTTATAAAGCTATTTTGATCTAATGAATACATGATAATTTTAATATTCGACCACCAAAAAAAAATTAAAAAAAATAATGAAAAAAGCCATTCATCAATAATAATATTCTGATATGGGTAAGTAGGAGTGCATTGACATGATCGATTGGTCAGTGGGGGGCGAGTAGAGAATATTAAATTGTACTAAGTATATAAATATGTTTTATATCTGAAAAATTAATTGTGTATATAAGACGGGGAATGGCTGATCGAGCAGAGACGTTTGTTAACTGAAAAATATACTAAGTCATCCTATATAATTTAAATAGCATTAAAGGAATGTGCTAATTGAAGCTTCCAAAGAACTGAGTTTTATAAATAATTCATTAAACTATGTAATATTTAAGATCTTTACAAAATTAAGTGTATTTTGTTTTGAAATTCTCTTATTTTATATTTGGCTTTCACTGTGATTTAACATTTGATTTGTGTGATTTATTTTAGATGCCTTTTGTTTAACTCAGTTAATTGACTCTCTATACTTGCGCGTAGGTTTTAACGTTTTGCAGGTTATTCAATATAATTTAAAAGGTTGATACATTTGTGGAAATATTGTTGCATTCCTATTTAGTTTAAATAAATGAGTGGTTGAACACGAAACTTATATTTATTACTGCAATTTATGGACGGAATAAACGTGATTTTTTTTTATAAACTGAATCGAGACGCGCTTACGAATTGTAAATAGTATTTATTGTCTACGAGATAATAGGTTTTTTTTTTAAATAGTAATGTTGTTTTTATGTTATAAAAACGATTAGATGTTAAAATGTTTATTTCATTTTTACTATCTATCATGTCTTATTTGAAATTGTTAAATAAAATATTTTATACATATTTCGGATATTTTTATTTGGTTAGATTTACGACGTGTAGTTAATTGCTATTTGTTTCAAGACATTACATTTTTTTTTTTAAATTAAAAGCAAAGCAAAATTATCTTATATTAATAAAAAACATATTGATCTTTTGCTTCGTTTAAAAATAATTTTATATATCCAGGTATATGAAATTCTCTCGTTTCAATACTATATATATATGTATATACAATAAACTCCCGAGTATAAAGTCATGGAAACCGTGAGAGAATTGAGTTGCGTTAAGTTATGACGTGTTTGGAATTCCAATAATCAATCTCAGCGACGATGATTCTTCTCTTAATAATATATTTGTATTTTTATTTTTTATAAATTGCTCTACGTAACTTTTTCTCATAATTATAATAAATAAAGCTCAATCGTAAATATTTTTTTATAACGCAAATACATTTTAAAAATCGATATGTATCAAAAAATATTAAGTTTTTTTTTAATAATTACGTTAAAAAATCAGCGAGTACCTGCAAATATCTAGAAATTGTACAGTAGTTAATTTATCAGATTGTAATTAATTACTTTGGTGCGTATTATTTTTACGAGAGCCAATTTGCATCCGAGAATTGGCTAAAATATAGGTTTTAAGTCCGTATATATATATATTTAAATTTTTTTTAAAGCGAAAACAATATATTAGTATTTAAATACATGAGTATTTTTAAAATTTTGCATTCATTATGTAATAGCTGAAGTTCGCATGTTAGCCGATTATTCTTTTGTTGTGATTTTTAAAGAGTAGATAATTATCAAAATATCTATTCATCGAAATATCTCTTGATTTGCAAATAACGCAATTTGTTTCATAAGAGACTTCATTGATAAAAGTAATGTTCCTCGAGTGAGCCAATATTTTTACTGTTTACTGTGTAAATTAGGTATATTTATATATATTTTGTAAATAAAAATAGTGAATGTTTTTTTTTCCGGTTATTTTGTATAAACGATTACAGTAAAATCTCTGTAGTATGAAATGCTTAAAATCAAAATCCATGTTTTAAAGTTGTAAACATTTAAAATTTCAAATTAACGAGTTTTTACTGTATTCGTTATTCTTAGTTGTGCTAATCGATTATTTTAGCATAGTAAAAGTTTTGATATGTAGTAAACATTCATATTAAAAGGACAAAACGATATTGTCTCTATTATTTATTAGTAATTTATTAAAAGCTTTTTCTTTGTGTTTAAAAATGATGTTTCCGTCATTATTATAAACCATGGCCACCGTTTCTGAATTAATTATCATAAAACGCTGAGACTACATCATTCAATATGCAAAAAGTCAATATTAAACATTGCAGAAATCTGTCGGTTATCGATATATTTGTAGTATTACCATTAGATGATTTTGATGTAAAGGATTCTTATTCTCATATCACAATGGGTGAAGGTATGGTTGGGAAGGCATTGAAAATTTTTGCTAAAATTGCTTATTTATTTCCAAAATCATTTAATGTGTTGATTGTGAATATTATTTGCCATTTTTTTAAGAAATATTTAATATTTATTAATTTGACGTAGTGAAGAATATCATGACCATTTTATTATCTTGTTAGATGCATATTTTGTTTAATTATTTCTCTTTTGTTATGCAAGATTTAATGAATTCTTTATTTTCACTGAAAAACCTCTGTAATAAATACTAAGAGTGTATCACTCTGTGTAAATGTCACCATATGAATATTATAAAAAATAAAGATACATGAATATAACCGACGAATGATTTTATTTGAATTTATTGATCCGTCACGTCGGCTCAAAACCAACGGGGACTATTTTGTATGAAAATAGACCCCAAACATTTCAAGTCAAGAATTGATAAATTCTTCGACAATACCTTGACATTTATTTTAAAAATGGATTTGTCTAGTGGCAAATTTAGCACTTTAGAGGCCCAAAGCCCAATTTAATTTGTGACGTAAACAAACACGTCATGAGTGGAAAGGGGGGTATCCGCTCGCACCCTATAAAATTGGGCAACCAGGTAACAAAACGCCAGTGAGGACTCTGTCTAAGAGTCTTGTGCAGACGAAAGTCCCGGCTGGAGCCCAGCTGTTCGGCAGTAAACTCTCACTATTAAGAATCAGAGTCAACAAAGCTGCAAACCGCTGAACTTCTGCTCCCGCTAAGTCAACAATTCTACACATCCTCATACTTACACCTCCGAAGACATCTTCACCGTGAGACGACATCAGAGAGGCCATATTCAGACTCAGTGGACATCGCATCATCGCCACACCCTGACTACCCTTGGGAACAGCCACGTCAGCAGCCATTAGATCGCCGCTACCACGTCAAGAACTCGACGCGATCACGACAATATTTACCGTTTAAATTTACAAGTGTATGTTCAGTCAATAAAATTAAAAAATATCAACAAATTGAAGTCAGATTAATTCATCCGTTGGGTAAACTTTTACAATACTATACTAGAAATCCAATTCTGCCAACCTCAGGAATAATCTAATTCTGCCAACCTTAGGAGGAATCCAATTCTGCCAACAGGAGAAATCCAGTTCAGTCAATCTAATGAGGAATTTAATCCTACCGACCTCAGGAGGAATTCAGTTCTGGCAACTTTAGAATAAATCCAGTCCATTCTAATGGGAGAAATAGTTCTGGCAACATCAGGAGGAATCCAGTTTTGTCAACAGGAGAAATCTAATTCTGTCAACCTTAGAAGGAATCCAATCCTGCCAACCTTAAGAAAAATTCATTTCTGCCAACTTCCAACCTCTTCGGCGAGACATTGTGTTATTTGATATTTTTTAAAACAAATTCTACCACAAAATTATCCATGTCCACTCTTGCCTCATTGCTACATTTCACTACTCTACACCCTAAAATATGCATTCTAGGAGCAATTTTTGTTTTAATTTTTTTTTAATAAGTTTGTCAGATTTTGCTAAGAGTTTGTCATAAAATTAATGGCGGGCCACAGTTTAAAATATTTTATTTATATTAATTACATATAATATTATAAGAAAAATTGGAGGGTCCCTGAGGGCCTGGAACCCCCGAAAGGCTGTATGATGAGGGCTCCGATGCATTGCATCATTTTGTTTTGTTTCTAGAGTCAAGGCCGTGCGGTGGATTTTCTCGGCAAGACATCGAAATGCCCTCATCCCCTCTATTTTTTTTTCTTTCGGCTAATGCCGCCCCTCTTACGACGCGGTCGCCTCTTTGCCTCAAGGCACCGTACAGCCCTGCTTAGGGTAGTCACCCGATAACCATGTCATAGCTGGCGTTATTCATTTGTCAATTTAATTTAGGGAATACTGTTATTTTTTTTTATTTTGAAAAAAAAAAGAAAAAAAATAGTTCTGAAAGCTGAACTTTGAGGCCCCATGGTCACGCCTCATGCGCCTTAGGAGAAATTCGCTACTGATGACGGGTGAAGACACGCCGCCGACTACCGATGACCGCCAGATTCTCGCGGCACGTGAACTAGTACGTTTCACTCGCACTTGGCACAGCGTACCGGATGCGACAGAGAAAGACTATAGAAGGCTATTTGTCTATACAAAATTTTGGGTTAGGGTTTTTTAATTCACATTCATTTTAAATTACGCGCGCGTGATATATTTTGTTGTCAACCATTAATCATTGAACTTTATTGCGAGCAGCAATGTATTACATATTTATGAAATATGTAATATAAAAATTTAGCAATAGAGAGGGGGGGGGGTTTAGTTTTTTGTATTTTTATTTAAAAAATCAAAATTGATTTAGTACGATTTATATCAATAAGAAAAATTTTCTTTTATATTAAAATTTAAATTATATCAAGTATAGAGAAAATAAATATTCTTAAACTGTAATCAATTTGTACTGTCGTGAAATTACGCGATATTTATTTAAAAAAAACTAAATGTGTTATTTAATATTCATCTAACATATTTTTATAAAGATCAAATTTTATCATTTAATGATAATAATACACTGTTCATGCGATTTAAAATGAATTTGAATATATTTTTCGCATATGGTCACATAAATTTGTGTTACAATCGTTGTCGCAGTTTGAGGCCAACTTCAGGCCATAGGCCTTTCGGTTGCCGACAGCCAAGGTGAGTGTTGTGTTTTTGTAATCTGCTTCCATCGGGTCCATCGGGCCTCGGGAGAAGCTGCCCCCGTGCACACAGGCTCTAAACATATTCTTGTTGTTATAGCACCACCGGCACCATGGGCCGCTATTCGCGCGAGCCCGACAACGTGTCCAAGTCATGCAAAGCGCGCGGCTCCAACCTGCGCGTGCACTTCAAGGTATGTAACATCAGCTCTAGGCGAAACTGCGCTAAATTGTCGTGTATCATATGCAACATTTTTGGAACATGCAAAGTTAGGTTATGTTGGAGAGGTTAAGTGAGGTTTGACAGCCGGAGTAAATCTGATGAATTGGATTCAATAATGACCACTGGAATAGTATAAAGTGATTTGAGGAGTGCTGTTTAATAAAATACGATAAAACGCCGAACGAATCGATGGAAATGTTCCAACCATGCGATAAAGTGAAAAAAATGGATATAAATGAATACAAATTGTGTTTTTATAAATAAACACTACAATGAGAAACAGTTGAGGCGTATCTTATTTGCAATTATATAATTTTCTTAAATATTTATAATTCAAAAATTTAAGTATAAAGAGCATTTTTAAACATGATATTCATTGATCATATTAACTTATTCGTAAATGGTAGTAGCCAGCGTAAATAAAACTAATGAGTGTTCGTTAAAATCTAGCATTTATATTTAAATAAATTTTAATCGACTCGTGTAAATTGCATTTTCCATGTGGCGTGTTTGTTGATTTTTGTATTTATTTAGTTTTACAATTTTTCAGAACACACGTGAGACGGCTATGGCCATCAAACGTATGCCTCTGCATCGTGCCGTCAGGTACTTGAAGAATGTAATCGAAAAGAAGGAATGCATTCCCTTCAGACGTTTCAACGGTGGTGTTGGCAGATGCGCACAAGCCAAACAGTTCGGAACCACTCAAGGAAGATGGCCAAAGAAGTCTGCCGAATTCCTTTTGCAACTGTTAAGGAATGCCGAATCCAACGCCGATTACAAAGGACTCGACGTTGATCGGCTCGTTATTGACCACATCCAGGTAAATATATAAATCAGTGTTATAATATGATATTGCTCAATTTGCTTGACAACTCGATTTAGTTGAGAATCTCTGATTGTTTTCTATTGAGCAGAAATTATTTTGGATGCTAGTATTATTCATTCGATGCATTTTCGATTGCATTGAAAACGATCTCCAGACATTTGATTTTACGTACAAAATACGTTTAAGTGAATATTGTTTATTATTTGAATTAATGTTTTTATTTATTTTTTTAGGTTAATCGTGCACCTTGCCTGAGGAGAAGGACGTATCGTGCTCACGGTCGTATTAATCCATACATGTCATCTCCATGTCATATTGAAGTATGCCTCTCTGAAAAAGAAGAGGTCGTAGCAAAGGCAGCCCAGGAAGATGAACCAGCAAAGAAGAAGCTTTCCAAGAAAAAGCTCGCCAGGCAAAAGGAAAAAATGATGAGAGAATAGTTTTACGATTAATTATTTTTTATGTGAAATAAAGCGTGTTCAATAAAAAGACCCAGGAGCACTAACCTAATTTTTGTTTTATTTAATATAATTTACCTAAATTCCTACATGTTAATATGACGTTTATTCAGTCTTATTAATAATGTTTTACTAATTGAAATTTGGTAAAAAACTCAGGTTGAACTGTGGTTTGAAATGAGTTTTCCGATCCACAAACAAAAATAAATTTTACTTTTTTTTATTTTGATGAGTTGATGTTTAAATATGTATTCGTATTATAGAAATTTTTATTAAAAAAAGAAAATATGAATCATGAGATTTCCAAATTTTCATGGTTCCAATATACTATTGGCTGAGAAATAGTCTAATTTCTGTGATTTTCTAAATTCTTTTTATCATTATCTATATCGTCGGAACTTAGTTGGGCGTTGTCGAACGACAACAATAAAATCTTGTGGAATACATTTTTGTCAAATATTTCCTGGCTGTATTATCGTTACATACAATTTATTAATATTTTTGAAATAATTGATTATAATTGGTTTTTGTCGTACTTCACACTTAGCGGAATACCATCCAAAAAGCGGTTTATTTACTATCACAAGCATTCTATAGCCAGTGTATCGAGGGAGATTTTTCTACTAATTTATATCATGAATAACTATTTTTATTCTTCGAAAAATCCATTTTTAAAACAAATTGTAAGGTATTGTCGAAGAATTTATCAATTCTTGACTTGAAATGTTTGGGGTCAATTTTTATAGATTAATTTCATACAAAATAGACCCCATCGCCCGGGGCCGTTGGTTTCGAACCGTCGTGAGGATCAGTTTAAACGTTATATTAATAATATGAATTTTAATAGACATGTGGAAGTGGATGTGATAGTCAATATTATTGTACAATTAGCTAAACACTTCATCTTGAAGTTTGCAATGAAAACATAATTCAACTTATAGAAAATGATGTCGAAGAACTCACAAACCAGCACGTAATTGATTGAGATAGAAAAATATTAAAAGTAGTAGATAAACTCGCAGAACTACAAAAAAATGTGCTAAAAGATTGGTGATGGAATGCAAAATTTGATACGTTGATAAATATATGTGTTTTTACTATATTTTCGATTAATAACATTTTGTAATTATACACCTAAAACCCTTTCGAGGCATAGTTGGATGATAATTTAAGTGTTATGGTCAAAAAAATCTTTCGTTTGTGTTTGACAGCTTTGGTCTGCGTCAACCTCGGTCGCCGCACTAAACATCGTCATGTCTGGGTATATTGTTTATTACTACTTAATATTATTATTTAATATTTGCGTCGATTGTTTTTATTATTAATAAATTAATTCGATATATAGATTTTATAAATTTAGTTTTTAATGCTTTTTTAGATTAAAAATTATGCCTGGCGCCACAGTTTGCGAGGAATGTGTGTTTAAAGGTGATATCACAATAGCTGGTGGCACGGTTATACATCCAAGAGCGACAATAAGAGCTGAAGGAGGTCCAATCATAATATCAGAATACTGTATTGTTGAGGAATATGCTGTTATAATTCATAAGTATTTACAGTCTTCAAATTAAAAGCAATATTTTAAAATGAATTTTCAATGGTATACATATTTTATAGATCTAAACCTGGTGAAGATGATTCAGCAGAAGTCAAGAAACCTCTCGTAATCGGAGCACACAACGTGTTTGAAGTTGGATGTAAAGTGGAGTCTTATTCCGGTCACATCGGCGAAAGCAATGTGTTTGAATGTAAATCCTATGTTGGACCTGATGTCACAATCGCTAGCGGCTGTGTAATCGGTAAATTTTATATTGTTTTGTTCTTAATAATAATATTGCATTAAGAAAATTTTATATTGAAATGTGTTTATAGGCGCTGGTTGTAAGATGGAAGTGGGTAGCATGGCCGACAACACAATAGTGTATGGAAGTGAGCACGTTATGAGAGAGGCCATGGAGAAACAACCGTCACAAATGCTTCAATTAGATTTTTTGAGTAAAATCTTACCCAATTATCACCAACTTAGAAAGGCTAATGTTCAGGTGAAAAGGCATTCTGCTAAACCAGTGCCCGATACATAGTTTAAATATTATTTATTCAACTACCATAAGTAATTTATAATATTTATAAATTCTATTCACCTTTACATGGTTATTTAATGCTTTAATTTTATATAATTTTTATACGCATATGAATTTATCGTTGTATCTAATTTAAATTAATTAAGTAAATAATTTAAATTATAATCGCTTATATATAGTATTATAATTACATGCTTATACGAAATTAAAAATAAAAAATTGTATTGAATTTTTTTTTATATGCCAATTCTTATATGAAACCTCACAAGAATCAAGAAATGGATATGGATTTTGATATGTTAAGTTTGTAAATATGTAAGTATTTAGTATGTAACAAAAACTGAGATAGATTATATTATTTATGTCTGCAACCCATAGCATTTATATAATTTAAAACAGGGATGAGCAACCTTTTTTAACAACGGGCCATTTATAAATTCAAAAATGTTGTGCACATTATAAATTTATAATAATACAAAATTGCATAAAGAATGAATAAAGAACTTAATAAAGAATTGAATAAAGAACTTAAATTATCTCTTTATCAACAAAATAAACCAACTATATAAAATTACAGAAATAAAACACTATTTAATAGAAATACTATTAAAAAAACAGCGATTTATTCTAAATTCATGTAATTTTGATAGAAACTATACACAAACATTTTGAAATTTATTCTTAAATCGTGAATTAAAATTAAATGAACAAAAATGCCAGTAAAACTAAGAGCGCTTTTTTCTGATCTAAATATGTTAAATCGCGACTCAAATTCGCTACTAATTTGTGAATGTTAGTATATTTTTTGGGTTTCCTCTGAAGGAGTTTTCGTCTAAAAGTGTGAAAAATGTGACGTGTTGTTTAACAACAGATCGTTGTTCCAAATTTTTAGTTTGCTTTTCAAAGCATTAATTTTATCAAACATGTTATGAATAAACTGGCCTTTTCCCCGATGTTCCAAGTTTAAGTCATTCAAATACTGAGTTATATCGACGAGAAAGGCAAAATCACACTTCCATTCTTTATCTTCGAAATGGGGAAATGGATATTCTTTCATTTCCACAAACAATTGAATATGATTTTTAAGTTATATATTATTTTAAGCATAGCACCTTTATTCAACCAACGCACCTCTGTGTTGTAAATTACATCACGATATTCACTTCTCAAATCATATAAAAAATCTTTAAATTGGCAGTGGTTTAACGCTCGAGATTTGAGAAAATTAATCAGTTTTATTATTACAGGTGACGTAGACATTGCCCGCCCATATTTAAAACTTTGTACAAAGATTCCTTTCAAAAATATCGCTTTCATCGACTACCAAGGAACACTAGAAATTAGTCTGCAGTACACTGTAGGAATTTCAAATTTCAGGAATTTCAGGAAGTCAAAATGTAAAATCATTGGCGGGCCGCACGAGAAAGCTCGGCGGGCCGCATGCGACCCGCGGGCCGCGGGTTGCTCACCCCTGATTTAAAACATATGTTGTGATCTGAGATTCTAAAGTTGAGTTTGAGTTGCTCACATTTGTTATATAATTGGTCAATATTCTGAATTCATGTGTCAGAAAGATGTACTTTTCATTTTTGAATCCTAAGGAAGATATAGGAAAATGTTCTAGTACTTCGAAAAATTGAAAAGTGGTATATTGTTAGATAAATAGATTCTGTAATTTAATCTCGCAATTTTACCTGTGCCTCAGCAATATTTGAGATTCCTTGTGCAGTTTCTCCAGTATCAAAATCGATCAGTTTTGGGAAAAAATCAAAGATCTTCAGATCGATAATGCAAGATCGCGAGAATTCGGTAAGTGCGTGTTCTCAGTTTGGGGCAAAATTCAAAATATCGACCAAATTATGAGCATATCATTAATAACTACTTTTATTCTTAGAAAAATCCATTTTTAAAACAAATTTCAAGGTATTGTCGAAGAATTTATCAATTCTTGACTAGAAATGTTTGGGGTCTATTTTCATACAAAATATACTCCATCGGCTAGAGCTGTTGTTTTTGAGCCGCCGTGACGGAGCGGTTAACAGAATAATATTGAACTGTATTTTTTTAAATATTTTTTTGTTCCAATAAAAAATATTATATTTCTTACTGCTTTACATTTGTGATGTAATATCGTTAAAAATTTGCATTGTTTTAAACATTAATCATATTAAATAAGTATTACCATTTTCCATGATGTAAAACATAAAATATTTGCGAAATTTCCATTCCCAAAATTGTGGCGAATATATTTACTAAATTTTACCTGAACCTACAGTTACAATAGCATTTTTCGGATCTTTGACTGTGTTGATAAGGAGCTTTCGTCAGATCTTCTAAGTAAATGATCTACAAAAATTATTACTAAATTTTATAAAAATCATATTTATATATGTATTAAGAAGTACTTACTAATGCGAAAGAAAATTTTTGAAAATGAATTATGTAAAATCAGATGATCATTTGCAAACAATTTTAAAGATAGTAAATTTAAATATCATTTAAAAAACATATTTATATCATTAGTTCGAAATTAAACATGTTCTAATGCGTTTATTAATAAATATAAATATTTAAAAAAAAATGGACGACCCCTGGTCTATTAAACAACACTGGATTTTAAGTTCCATTAGATTTAGTTATCAACGAATACTAATAAATGTGATTTTGCGGTTTTGAGACACACGTAAGTTCCTGCCGCAGGACACCGGTTCCAAATCGCTACAATTACTCAACAATTTTTGGGAAAAAGCGGACAAGATCATGGACCAGAATCATAAGAGTTGTATATGCTATCGATTACATTAGTCAAGGGGCAACGCACCGCGCGTCCGTAAAACTTCCGAACGTTTTCCTCCAGACCGCATTTGTGGAACGTGTGAAAAACCCTCCGTCGAGGAAAATGTCCAGGAAGTATAACTACCAGATGACGTCGCGACGCGCGTCAGTACAGCGAAGGACTTAGCGGCCGGCGTTTGGCTTCCTGTGCCCACCATGTTTTCCGTCTTCAATTCCATCTTCTTGAAGGGACTTCTAAAGAATAATACCATATGCATTGACAACGACATCTTTCGAATGCACTATAAAGCCACGGTCATCTTCTTGGGTTCCTTCTCGCTGCTGGTTAGTTTGCGTCAATATATTGGCGACCCGATCAAATGCATGGTGGACCATATCCCCTTAGAGGTGATGAACGCATACTGCTGGATCTCCTCCACCTTTACCATCACCAGTCGTATTGGTGGCAAACCGGGTTATGACGTGGCGCATTCTGGCGTGGCCTCGCATATGGATGGCGTAGATGAAATCCTCCAACACAAATACTACCAGTGGGTATGCTTCGTGCTCATTTTCCAAGCTATCCTGTTCTATGTGCCACATTACCTCTGGGAGACGTGGGAAGCGGGTCGCATCAAATCGCTCGCCATCGATCTCGAGGGTCCCATCCTCAGCAAACAGTGCAAGGACGACCGCAAGAAGGTGATCGTCGAATACTTCTCGGCCAACATCCATACACACAATTTCTATGCGTACCGTTTCTTCTTTTGTGAAGTGCTCAACTTTATCAACGTCGTCGGACAGATATACTTCATAGACTATTTCCTCGGCGGAGAGTTTTCGACATACGGCAGCGACGTCTTCCGCTTCACTCTAATTGATCCCAAAGGGCGCGATGATCCCATGTCGAGAGTGTTTCCTAAAGTCACGAAATGCACGTTCCACAACTTTGGTCCGTCGGGGGCTATTCAGAAGTTTGACGGGCTGTGCGTTTTGCCGCTGAACAATCTCAACGAGAAAATATACGTGTTCTTATGGTTCTGGTTCGTGATCTTGTCTATTTTTACTGGACTAACATTGATCTTTCGACTGATGGTGATATTCGGTTCTAACCTCAGGATGCATCTGCTCCGTGTGCGATTTCAGCTCTCCACCAACAAGCAAGTTAAGATGCTGATGGACGAGTGCCACATTGGGGATTGGTTTATTTTGTACCAGCTCGGAAAGAACATCGATACTTTCGTTTACAAGGAGTTGATATGTGCTCTCGCCGAGAATTTGGGTGGGCAGTTCACCGTATAGCCTCTTTTCCTGTGCAGACTTTTTATAACACAAGCTAGATAACATAACATCGCGAAGAACTACTCGGATGTCTACGATATTATGTCAATCACATTCCATTTTTACAGATCTCATATGTAAATATGCGACGAGACTTTTGAAATTTAAAACAAAAGTCAAAATCTAATAATTAAATATTACAACTTAAGAGACTACTTGTTGGTTCAGGCTCGCTCTAGCGAACTGCGCGAAACAATAAGGAAGACATATTTTAATGAGATGAAATGCTAATTAAATCTTTTTACTCATTAGTGATAAAACTAGATCTCAAATCTGTAGAATGAAAAATTTGTTATTGTAATTTTAGATGGTTCTTAGTTAACTAACTTATATAGTACAGTTAGTTAAATTATGTATTAAATGTTAATATTGT
>JAGXCT010036708.1:61485-96992 GCA_022495035.1 Philopotamus ludificatus | reverse complement strand
ATGGTTGCGACTCTTCTTTCTCCTTCAGTAACTCACAGATACCGCGCCTCATGTGATTGTATCTCTCAGTCAACGCATGTGGGACCCAAACGCATTATTTTTTAATCTTCCCCATTTTATTCAGGTATCTTTGAGTTGATGACCATGAAGTACTGGCTCGATAATTCTTCGATACTGAGAGTCGGATTTTTCCAACCTCTTCTTTCAGGGCTGCTTCATCCACTTCACGGGGACGGCCTCTTTTATGCTCATTTCTCAAATCAATATGTACTACAAATGCTTTGCTAAGTAGATCGACCTTTTCTCGAGAGTTACATACCCCAGGATTCCCAGAATCCATGCTCTGGGGTAAAGCTTGGGTAAAGTCCAAATTCCCTCTTGTTGAGATATCTAAAGAAGGCGTCATATGGCGCCCAGACGATAGATCCTGATTCAAGTAAACTCCGAATCAATGTATCATATAGCAATCTTATTACTAAGGCGCTATGTATGTAATGAGAATTTCTCAATGTAATGAGAAGACAAAGCCCAACATTCTTGAAGTTCTATTACACACCTCGTATACATGTGAATTTAATCTGCATTTAGAGACGAACAGAATTCCCAGGTTTTTGATTGGCGACTTTCTGGAAAGAGTTCCGAAGCATGTAATCAAAGGTTAGAAATTCTTTAGAACTCGAAAATGTAATTTCCTGACATTAAGCGGGAGACGACTAATAGATGCCCATTAGAGCAAAGAATTGATGTTCAGATGCAGAGAAATGGTATAATCTATTGAAGAGACGATTTAAAAAGTCATCTGCAAAGAGTGAGAAATTACAAAAAGGACGTACTAGTTCCTTTCCATTAAATGGGTGGAGAAAAATTGTAAGAGATTTCCTAAAAATCAATTTAGATTCAACAATCAACTATCTAATTTAGAAATAAGTCTAGTGTGGTCGACCTTTTCAAAC
Organism: Philopotamus ludificatus; assembly: GCA_022495035.1. Taxonomy (NCBI): domain Eukaryota; kingdom Metazoa; phylum Arthropoda; class Insecta; order Trichoptera; family Philopotamidae; genus Philopotamus; species Philopotamus ludificatus. Next base: position 96,039 of record JAGXCT010036708.1, on the reverse strand, counting down.
GTCTTTTCAAAGTCAGAACGAGAACAGCTACTGACCTATAATTACCAACATTAGATTTGTCACCATTTTTAAAAATAAGACATACAAATTTTAACGAAAATTATATATAATCAATTACCTCTTTTCGCAATTGCGAAAAAAAATATAAACAATATGTGTTACTATTCGCTCCGTACCGGATGCGAGCGAGAAAAACCATCGCGCATGTACAAGTGCGACTCAATTGCGGCAGGCGTCGCCGTGTGCGCGCGTCATTTGCATGTCGCATTGATTAGTAGAAAAAATCAAAATTTTGTCGTTTTTTTGGATTTCTCTACTAATAAATATCATGGATAACTATTTTTATTTTTAAAATAATCCGTTTTTTTAAATGTCAAGATATTGATGAAGAATTCATCAATATCCTGACTTTTCAGACATTAATTTCATACAAAATAGACCCCATCGGTCGACGCCGTTGGTTTCGAGCTGCCGTGACGGATCGGTTAAATAATCTCGCATTGATCGATAGTTTTTATCAACCATTTGCTTATATAAGAAAGTTTATCTAAGAGAAAACATTTATAACTAGCATTATCAACTCTTTAACAATGTTACAACTCTTTAACAACTTACAAAAATGTGGTAAATAAATGAAGAAACTAAATTCCATTGGAAAAGTGATAATCTGATTTTTTTTTTATTACATATTCAAATATTTACGAAACTATGAAAGTAAATATTGAGACTTGTCGTATTTAACATTTTCCCAAATTTTTGGATGGTTCCTTGAACCACGATGAATCGAGGTTTCACTGTATTGCTAAACAAGGATCAAGGCGGAGGACATCGGTCGGCATCCTCGGCCGCCACGTGTGCATGTCCAAGACGGTTTCAACACCAACGAACCAGTTGCAGATGTAAAAATTCCTGCAGATAAAACACTGATGCCAACATTACGACACATGGCGCAGTGGGTGGTCGTAAACAGTCGCAAAAACAATCTCTAGCAATGGTTATTGAAGATTAAGATTGCAGATGCATATATGAGAAATGTTTTACGACAGAATTTTATGGTCGTTTTACACGTTGCAAAATATGTATTAGCGAAATTATTTGACAGGTTGCAAATTATCGAAGCTTAAAATAATATAAACCCTAGTAAAAAACAGTTACATGAATAGATGAAAACAATGTGTTATGTAAATCCTACTTGTCCCGAACTGTTTTATTACACTTTAATATAAATAATCATTGACCTTTATTGTCCGCAACTGCGAAAAAAAAAATAAAAACAACAATATTGTTTTCGAATGGCACAGGTGCAATGTTTTTTATCGCTCCCTACCGGATATGAACGAGAAAAATCATCGCGGATGTGCGAGTGGGAGCGAGAAAAAATATCGTGCTCTGCAAGTTGAGAAACCCACATGTGCCGATCCGGGAGCGGGCCTCAATCATGGCGGGCGGTCGCATTTTGAATTTGCCTACAAATATATATCATGAATAACTATTTTTATTCACAGAATAATCCATTTTTTTAAATGTCATGGTATTGTCGAAGAATTTATCAATTTTTGAATTTTTTGGGGTCTATTTTCATACAACTATTTTCGACTCAAGACACGTACTTGCTGAGCATAGGAACTTACTAGGCTCTTGAATGGTAGTCAAGGCCAAAGGAAAAGGCAGAAAGGAAGTCTCACACGGGACGAGAGGGCTCCCCTTTTGTGCCTATACCGTGGGAAACCAAGCCATCATGGTATGCGGTTTTTTGTAAAGAATTTTCCCTCTCATGGTCATTGCTTTAGCATTGGACGATCTTCTACAGCTCTTGGTATAGAATTTTACCATCAAAACATAATTCTACATGTATTATATCATGTTAACATAAAATAAATGTATATATGGTCTCTAACGTATTTCTCGCCACAGAACCAGTATGCTATGGGAAGGAAAACCCTAAACTGTTGACCGATAAATGTTCCTCTTTTTTTGTTCTAGGGGACTCTCTCTTTGAGAAGGTCTTTTCCATGATGAATGGGTTGATATTGTGCGATAAGGTTAATAATCACTTGCGACTAGTCACTTGTTATTAGCAGATAACGCCTAGAGAAGATGAGAACGAATGCCGAGGCAAACCCCCTCCTTCTCGTAATCCATCACTGATTTAAGGAACTAATTCTTCCTCAATCTCAATCAAATATTGATTTGTGGGATTATTTTTTTTAATAATACATATAGGTTGTAGTCAAAGATGAGACAATCAATTTTCATTATCTTAGTTTTACCATATTTTGACGAATTTCAAGGTATATTTAACAAAAAAATGAATTTCTTTGAAATTTTTACTTTTCGACCTAAGACCGAATGATCGTAGGTCCAAGCGGTCGTAAGTCAAGTACTGACTGAACTGATTTGCAAGAAATTCAGTCAGTATTATTGTCAGCACTATTTTGTATACTGTATTAATTGTTGATTCATTTAAATTCAAAGTTTTGTAAAATAGACGATCATTTTTCTTTTTTTGAGTTTATCTAAGATAAAAATACACCATATAATTTTTTTATTCTTTTTATCATCATTTGTTGGAAAATGATTTCTAAGTGTATTAACTGATTAAATAACTTCTACAAAGGTACTTTCAGTTACGAAAATCTAAACTAAATCTGAAAATAAATAAGAATCATTTACCTTCTTAAAACAATCAGAAGTATTTGTATGTAACACACTCAAACCTGTTTTTGACTTGACAAATACTTGAATAAAATGTCAGAAATTTAAAAGATTAAATTTGAAATATAATTATAAAATAAACAAATGAAATATTTAAAAAAACAGTTATAATTTCTTAATCTCCGTAACCGTTAGACAAAGTCTCTGAGTCCTTTTTATATTCCCAACGATTAAAAAAATATATAAAAGGATGACGTTTTGCCAACATTGAGTCATAACGTTGGCAAAACGTCATAATGCCTGTGTGCAGGATTTTTTTTAAATTAGGGCCCTTATAACCCCCCTCTAAAATACAAAAAAATATTTTATGCCAAAGAATTAGGATTCTATTGGTTTTTTTCGATTTATTTCATGTTTTTTAATTTTTCGCCTCTTGGTGCATGTAATCTTACGGCGCCTGTGTGCGCCGCACAATCTCGACATATGGACAGTCCTGTACGTGCATAATATATTTGATGAGGTCAATTTTAAAGAGTAATATATACAGATCTATTTACTTTCACTTATTCTTTGAAACTTAAGCATATTTTTTGCCAAAAATGCTAAATTATGTGCTTTCCTCAACTTAGTCCTCTCAAGTCGAGGACAATTTAAATCATGAACTTCCGGGGATAAACAAAGATACAGCAGAAATGATTTATATAAAAGCATTTGAGGCTAAAATACAGTTATGGATAAATAATTTGTCGAAAAATTCTCTTGAACATTTACCAAGAATGAAAAAGTGATTGGTGAAAATATTTTTGACCTAAAACTATTTATTATTAAGCCTTAAGAAGCTTTTGGAGCAATTTCAAAGTAGGTCCCAGCAATTTTCTATCATCGAACCAGTGGCTACATTTTTTGTAAATCTTTTTATTACTCTGATTAAAAGTCAGACTAGACGTTGTTTCATATCAAATTAAAGCCTTTGGAATTTGGAATCTAGCTGACCATAAAATGTACCCTCTTTTAAAAAAAGGAGCTTTATAAAAATAAATCCTGTTTTTGATCTACATATTTGTGCGAATATTTATTTTCCACAATGAACATAATTAAATCAAAAACTAGATCTCGACTTACCAATATCAACCTTGATGATTGTTTACGATTGGGATTGTCATCTTACACTCCTAACTTAGTAACTCAAAAGTTAGTAAGTAAAATGCAATGTCAAAGATCGCACTAAATGTCCTTGTTAATGTAAAAAATACATAAGTAAAGCTAATCAGAGATAATTGTAAAATTAATAAATAATTAATATTTAGTACATAAATCTTGTTTTTTAATAATCGGCCTGCGTCTGCCACTATTCCCCTAAATCTCATATACGCCCGGATCTATAATAAGGTTAAAAACCCCTGGCTTAAGTGATCTTCAGTATTTTCTAAAATCAATAAATTACACCACTTATTACAGAGACTACTGTTTAGTCGATGTTTTTATCTATAACCGTGTTAGACAAGTATATGACATAATTCATCGAGCGTGTACAGTCGAATCCGTGTTACTCGAGAGTCGATTGTATATTGTATTTACTTCATTTGCGGCATACAAAGGAGTCGATCGAATTAACGAGTGATGTCTGCTACCGACCACAATCGAATAATTCGTGGCTTATGCCGAATGCACCCTAAACGCCTTTCGAGCCGACATGAATACACTATTGAGACAACATGATTATATCAACACCGGTCTTAAACAGTTATTAACGTCAGCAATGGACACATTCGGGTTTTTACCGCGTCGACCGATCGACAAACGAAATATTGCAATAATGCCAAATCTCGCGCCGGTTGCATCACGCCAAATTCGGTATAGCGTAATTTGGCACTCAATCATGTTATGACGGCGTCGAAATTAAATAATCAACGCCCGTTTCGTAACACCCTGTAGCGCGATAATGAGTGTCTTTTTTTGCGCGGTGCGAGTGAACGTCGGGAGTTCCCTGGGCCGAGTGCCGGGAATGTCGAGAATCTCGTCTCCGAGACGTCGCTCGGCTTGTGTCGCCGGCGTTGACTTATCGACGCGAACGCGAAAACAACATCATCGGACGCCATATCGGCGTAGAAAGTTTCCAAAAAAATATATGTATATAAATAAATAACGCAGAACCGGAACAAAAGGTCCGAAAATAGTCGCAGAAAGCTCGTATCTCACTCGTGTATCTGCGCTCGATGGAAATGCTTCGCATATTGCGATATGGGTCTGTGGGTCAATTTGTAAAGGGTCCCCGTAGTTTGTGTGTAATATGATTATAATGATCATTGCGGCAAATTACAGGGACCCCCGAGTCTAGAGTCGTAGATCGTAGGAAAGGATTTCGTGGAATTGGCGGGGTCTTTCCGAAAATTAGCGGGCACATTGAGCTTTTCGATTTTTGAGTCGGTGTTTCTTTATTTATTCGCAAACGTTAACAGTAGTATCAAACTTAAAAATAGTGTAACTGGAAAAGATAAAAATATATATTTTATTTAACCGTTCCGTCAGGACGGCTCGAAACCAACGCCGTGGGCCGATGCGGTCTATTTTGTATGAAAATAGACCCCGAAAGTTTCAAGAATTGATAAATTCTTCGACAATAACATGACATTTTAAAAAAAATGGGTTAATATAAGGATAAAAATATTTATTCATGATATTTTGTATTTTTTCACATCGTACTGGATGTGAAAAAGTTTGTGATATATAGGATTTCTAATAAAAAAAGGTATTCGAGAAAAATCAGAAACTTGGGGTCCCAAATAGCCCCCTTCGGCACGGCTAGGTTAAGCAAGCTTGTAAATTTATTGTAAAAAATCTTTACCACGATTATATGACAAGGCACATTGGGTATTTTAAGTTTTAGATAACTCTTTTAATATACATTTCTACATGTCACAAACTTTTTCGATTTGTCTGAAAAAGTCTAATGAATAAATATTATAAATAATCGTTGTCCTTTATTGTCTCCAATTGCGAAAAAAAAATAAAAACAAAAATACTCGTGTCACGCGCTATCTTTTTTCTCACTCGCATCCGGTACGATGTGAAAAAATACAAAATATCGACCAAATTATGAAGCTTATCATGAATAACTATTTTTATTCTTAGAATAATTCACTTTAAATAAAAAGGGGCCCTTAAGAATGGGTTAAGATCAGAAACTAACCAAAGTGAGCAGTGGCGGATGGTGACTTTTTGGGGCCTGATGCTAATTACATTTCAGGAATTTCTAATAGAATATACATGGAGAGTGGGGGAGTTGTCAATTGTCTGTAAAGAAACATAAATATATCTAAAGAAAATAATACTTTCTGCTATAAACTGTCTTCTGCATTTGAGCTTAGCATATTCTCTAATTGCTTCACCATTATAGATTAATATGCTGTTATTTTCTAAAGAAAGAATAGACAAATAATTTAGACTCTGATCTCCAAAAGTCGATCCGTATTTAATTTTTTTATTAATGTTATTTAAAGAGTGCTCTTTCAGCTTCACAACTTGTAATCGTCATTGTTAAATAGATTTTTAGAATGAATGAGGACTTAGGAGCCCCTTTCATGGAGCATGAGGCCCCCGATCATCGGGGGCCTCATGCTCCAGCATCATAGGCATCCCTACAAATCTGCCACTGACAGTGAGGAGACTAACACAATTCATAATCAGACAGCGTCTCTGAATGAAGATAAAACATTATTAATGCTAAGTTTTATTTTTGAAAACCATTATTTAACTAACTAACTAACTAAACTTAGTTTAGTTTTAGTTATTATTTACTTTTCAAAACCATGGATCTAATTAAAAGTTTTAGTCCTTTCTACGAGAAATTCTCTGGATTCGTATCCGCTATGTATCTACTTAGGTTTTTATATTTTCACAAAAAAAAATTCTTAATTAATTATTATAATAATGATATATAATAATTATTATGTATACATGTTTAGACCGTTACATTTCAAAACGGTGTGAAAAGTGAATCGAACATATTAATATTATATTTTTTTGTGAATATATTAAATATTTTCTTTAATTTTATGGAAAATAAATTGTTTTTATTTATTTGCAGTATATTAGAAATGAAAATTCAAGTACACAACCGTCCTTCAACTTCTTTACAAGATGAGGGAAAATTTAATACTTCTGCTAAACATCATGGAGAGAAAAGTGGAAAGTAAACGGTGGTAGGGAAGAGAGAAGGTGTCTGGTAACTGGACCGTATTGGAAATTCTAGAATTGTTCGAGTTAGCCAAAAACAAAGAACCATGTGAAGATAAAGAATTGAAAGTATATATATTTTTAATAAAAGCAAACAAAATTGTTAAATTATATGTATTTATTTTTTAATTATAAAATAATAATAAAAATAAGAATTTAAGATATTTAAAGAATGAAAAAATATACTTTTATTATCACTTACTTAATTATTACTTTTCAAAAATTAAGAACAATTACAATATTTGAACACAATGCATTTATTCATCAGCACAATGGGTCAGTTCTTGATTTAAGCAGTATTTACAACAAAAAACCGTGAGTATATTCATATATTTAAACCAGTGGTCGCCAAACCCCAAAATGAAATATTTCTCGAACTAAATTTCAATGAAATACTTAACAAGTTGTTGTTGTAAAATGAATGTCCCGAAAATAATGGGGTCTATGTACTGTGCAAAATATATCCCAAGCATTTCTAGTCAAGATATTGATGAAGAATTCATCATTATCTTGAAATAAATGATTCAAAAATGCTAAAAAATGGATTATTCTAGGAATAAAAATAATTTTTCATAATATGCTTCATAATTTAGTCGATAAATTTACTAATAAATTTAACGTGCAAGGCACGGCGCCATCTCAGAGTTCTCTCCTCACGTGTTACTAGTACGGTTTCACTCGCACTTGCACGTGGTACCGGATGCGAGCGAGAAAAAATATCGCGTTCGTTTCAATTTATATTTCGCAATTGCGGACAATAAAGATCAATGATTATTTATAATACAAAAACTCGGGGTCCCAAATAGACCTCATCGGTACGCCTAGGTTAATCAAGTCTGTAATTTTATATAAATTTTTCATTACTTGGTTACAAATAATAGTGTATTTTATGTATTCTTTGATCTCTAAATATATTATTAATTAATTTAAATCTATTTTATTATATTGTAATAAAAAAAAACATTAAAACCTCTAAAGGAAAAAAAGTGGGGGATGGGAATATGTATAAGTAGATCAGCAGATAACAAAATTGCAAACGAAGTTAAAGGATCAAGAGAAGAAGATTATAGGACAATAATATATATTTAAATGGAATTACATGAGCCCAAAAATTTAGATAATCTTACTGTTAAAAGCCAATATATTCCCATTTTAATGAATAATGGTAAATTATACAGAGTTTATGAATTTAAATAATAAAAAAAATACACAATTAATACCCTAATGATACATATAAATGAATGAAAAACGCAATACATCATATAACAAACAAAAAAAATACATAAAATCTGACTTCATTAATTCGTTACCGTTTTGTTGTTCTTTGTTTAACAAATCGCACAATAAAAATTCCGTTAAATAAATTTACAGCACGCTCCCCATCAAACAAGCCCATATACACACAGAGCTAGCAATTACATATTAATAAAAAAAAGTGATTTTTCGATATGGACCAACAGCCGAATGAAATACGATAGTGTGCCATTAAATCACAATGCAGTTTTCGTTGAAGTGTGCCAAGGAACGTGCCGGAAATCAACGTAATTATAGTACTTGCCGACCGGGGCGACTGTAATTATTTATACATAATCACAGAACGAAATATATTATATGAAAATTTTAAGAAAAATGCCATTTCTCATACTTTATTTTGGTGAATCGGGATGTGCACATGTCGCGGCGGACATCTGTAGTAAGAAATACGCACGCGAAATGTGCGTGAAACAAAAAGGTCGCAGGTAACACAATACGCGAATACACAGATGGTCCTTTTGATACCGATAATGTGTTTGGCTGTTGTGCTACTTGGCCGTGTACAGAGGGGAGCAAAATCGGACACGCCCAATTTTCTTTTATTGTCGAAAATGCGCGCCAGGGGTGCCGACGCAAAGAGCAGCGGTCCAAATAAACGCGCGGTCTCGTCAAAATTTAATATTAACACTGCGTGTAACTAATACCAATTTATCTACTGCGTAAAACAAACTATGGCAGTTAAAAGTTAGTTCTCATATTTGTTGTGCGTACGTAATAATTTGAAACGGAATATTTTATCATGTAACTTTTTTAAAAGCTCTACTCATTATCTTATATATTATATATCGTTTGAATACATCGAAAAAAACATTAAAAACAATAAGTGTTTATTTGTGACATTCTATCCCCCGATTTACACGATGTATACGTTGAAAAAGACAGGATAGGTCTATCAAAACTTATTATTTTTCATTTTTACTCTCACTAAAAGATAATAAAACAGTTTCCAGGAATGCGTAGTCCATATGGCTAGATTGTGCGGCGCACACAAGCGCCAGAACATCGGGTGCGCCAAAAGGGAAAAAAAAATACAAAATTAAATTAAATGAATTACATTTCTTCTAATCGATGTAACATCATATATATATATATATATTATATAGAAGTAGTTCGTCTTTTTAAGCACACGAGACAGGGGATTATTGGAATTCTGCACACAGGGATTAGATACTCTCGGCGCCCTACAGCTTCTATGATGTACGATAGCATTATAGAGATTTATCCCTTTAAATTAACCATTTTTCATTTCATGTTAACCCTTTTCCTTTAAATATTTATTAAAAGGGGTTAATTTGAAATGCAAAAGGGTGAATTTGAAGTGTAAAGCCCTTAGGAAAATATAAGATAACAATAGAAAGTGTAAGTTGAGGGATCGTAGTTATTCGACAGCCAATAATGATATAAGCATTCAATATGAAAAAAATATGTTTTTTTGTCCTATCTTCGTGTATGATTTTAGTTTTATCAATAAATGTTTTATATTTTGGTCTGTTGAAATATGGAATCTTTGTTTCTCTAATGCTAATTCTTTGCTTCTCAAAAATCAGTTGATTGCAATTGTTCGTTTGTGATTAAATTATGATTAAAAATGACTTTTCTATAAATTTAAATTAGTTCCAAATTTCTTTTGAGTTGACACGTGTCTAGAATACAGTATTTTTCCGAAAATTAGTTTTCTATTTTATACGGATTCAACCGGATTTTATACGGATTATAACCGTTTTTTTTCGGTTCAGTTCTAAACAAAATAACGGTTTTATCCGATTTTCCGCTCAGTTTCGATTTATATTCACATCTATTATTACATAACAAACAATTGTTTTAATTAGAAGTATTGAAAAACATTTTTCACGATATTTACAGTACTTTTCACGCATGTATTCATGTAATGAAACATTTCAATCGGTAAAATTTAATTGACGTTTATTTAATTTAAAATATCGATTTAAATGAAACACCCCTGGCGTCCGCAGCCTTCCTTTGCGCCTTTATTTCTGTGATACTTTAAGAATGAATATAAATATTTTTTTTCGTATTGTTAACGAACAAAACGAGCATTTTTACGACCATTGAATGGCGGGGGAGTGGCTGGATATGTCCGGTTTATTTTTTAACATTTCACGACAGCCGGTAGTTGGCTGAGAAGCGGATTCTCGGCGAGCCAAAATTTTGATCGGTCGACTCCATCGCGCTCCTGTAGATTGTCGTAATTTATTTTTGTTTTTTTGTTATTTATGATCGACGTTGACAAAGGTGCGTATGGATCAGTGATCTCAAAACTTTTTTGACAAAATTTATCATCATTGAATAGGCCGGAGAACTTTAAACTTTTATCATAGTCCGAAAGAATTCTTCAATTCAACAACTCTTTGTAGGACTTTACCTCGAGATAACCAGGGTCTCGTTGTATGTCAATGTATTTCTGGCTCCAATTTATTTGAGACAATAGCTTGCCGATGGATGATATAGTACAGGGGTGAGCAACCCGCTGCCCGCTACACTTTCTAGTACGGCCCTTCAAAGATTTTACATTTTGACTGAAAGGGATCGATCATTGATCGAGATTAAATGATTTACGGTGATGACGGTACGAGTTGCTGTGTCGTCAATTTGTCACTGTCAAAGTTGTCACTGACCTAGCCGTGCCGATGGGGTATATTTGGTACTCCATGTTTTTGATCCTTCTTGAATAATTCTTATTATATGAATTCTACATATTTGCATCTGTTTAAAAAGGTCTAAAAAATAAATATTATAAATAATCATTGACTTTATTGTCCACGATTGCGAAAAAAATAAAAACAACAATATTCGTTTCTGTAGAGCCAAGATGGCGATTATTTTTCTGAATTCCTTCCGTAACGATATGCCAAGTGCCAGTAAAACGTATAATAGTGACACGGGCCACGAGAATTTAGCGGTCGGTCTATCGATGGCGTGTCCTCAGTGTGCGACGGGACATCGTCGGGTGCACGTGACATATTGTTTAGTTAAAAAATCCGAAATATCGAGCAAATTATGAATCGTATCATGAATAACTATTTTTATTAATATAATAATAAGTTATTTATGAATAATTCATCAATGTCTTGAGTTGAAACGCTTGAGGTATATTTTCCCTTATAAATATACCCCCTTCGGACGACGCGGTTGGTTTCGAGCCACTAAACGTAAAAAATGCCATAAACCCCCTCATTTAAATAAAGATCAAACTGCACAGTATTTATTCCAATTAGCCAAAAGCTAACAAACGAAAATAATAGATCTTTTACAGAAAGTAGATCATAGAATTCAAGAGGCTGTTGAAAAAATCTCCGCGAATATTTTAATATCCAGGAAATCCTCCTATAACACGGTATCCAACAACATGGTTCCGCTGTAACACACAAAAATATTTTTTCATTAAGATATTGATCAAGAATTTCTCAATATCTTTACTTTAAATGCTTGATTTTATAATGGAAAATAGACCCCCTTCGGATGACACGGTTGGCTTCGAATCGCCGTGACGGATCGGTTAGATATTTTTTTCCACATATATCTTTCGCCGTTTTATATTAGTATAGTATTTCTATAAATGAGTGTTTTTTTAATTGTATTTTTTTATACATACTAGGTTTATTTTGTTAATAAAGAGGTAATTTAAGTGTAATGAATTTTCTCTAGGGTGCTATTTCAATTACCTTGGCTTTAAATCCTTTTTTTCTTCCTGTTAAAGCAGCTGCCATCACTAGTTATACATAAACAATTTAGTTAATCAGTTACTGTTGAAAAAATACCCATTAATTGAGCGAAGTTGGCAATATCTGTGCTTCCATCTAATTGTGAGACAAAAAATATTTTGCTGAGAAATGTGACGTACCCCCTAGTATTTTCTGTGTGCCCTACTTTGGAGACCACTGGTATAGATGAGTGACCATATGACGTTACTGTTAAGATTATGGCGTTGACAGGACAAACCCAGCCACCAACAATGCATTATGATCCGAGGACCTTTCCTGCTCTTTTCATGCCGCGAGCGGGACAATGGCGGCAATGCAAAACCCAAAACAAACGGACGTTTAGGTCAAAAATATTCGAGCAGCGCTTCTCAATTCGACGCCCAATCAGGTGTGCGCCAAAACAATATTTTTTTAAATGGGCCACGGTCTCAAAAATTGAGAAACCGTACGTATCAAGGTCTCCCATGGCTCTTTCGTCAAGTCAAAAATTCATAATAACACGTTATCAAATGGCGCTAATTGAATTTGTTAATGCATCTATGCGCAACTCGCTGCATTTGGCTCTCAATGTCAAATTTTTTTATGGCATAGCGAAAAAATTCGATGTTTGAATTGATGAAATTACACATGATTGACACGACAATAACACAAGAAATAATAATTGATGCAGGAAATTGAGAATTGGTAACGTTGTCATTGAATTCTTTATTTCATGGCCGTTCTCTTGTTATTTACATGAAAAAAGCATTGTCTCCGCTAATATGCTTTTATCAGCTTCCGTCATACATTTTTTTTGTTGATTGATCCAACAAAAATAAATGCCACGTACATGCGAGATGAATTTTTCATAGCTTGAACAAGCGCTGATTTAATGCATATTTTTCGGATGGGGTTCAATAGCTGTTTCAATATTTTATTTCACCTTTTTGAACATCCACAATGGATGTGTGGATGCGTGTCGTCCACAATGAGTCCACACTGGGGATTTTGGGATAATCCCATATTTCACGCGTGGACTGAGCCCATTTTGCCAGTGTGTAAACATGGTGACGAAGGATATTGGCCCTTGATCTATTTATCATTGTATACCCCACAAACAATGTTATAAAAGCCGCAGGAAATGGAAATTGATCCAACTTCCCATCGGATCCCCCGAATATACTTTTAGATATATTAATAAATACATTATTTTATTTAGTCTCTATTCCATTATTCCAATTTTTAAAGAATTATTTAATACAGCTCTCACCAACCGGTGCTATGTAGATCTGCGAGTTTTTAGTAATATTATTGAATTTTATAACGGTGAGCATTATTGTAGCAGCAAAAGGGTTAATAAATCAAAGGTTTGCAATATTTACACTATGTATATACAATTGTTTGAAAATATCCAGATCCATGGAATTAAACATTTTAGATTTAGCGATCCGTAAGGACGGAAAGGTTGGCGATCTCTGATCTAATAGATAAAGACATAATTATTAAAAAATAATAATTAATATTTTTTTTGACATGTGGCGTGAAATGAATTTTTGCTTAGTAGTGAAAGGGTTAACATATCTAAACTACTAATTTCAATTTTAAATATCTGGTCTTTAACGGATATTTCACCTCAAAACTAGTATGCCTTAAGAAGGAAAACCCTAAACTGTTGAACGATAAACTGTCTAGTCTGGATACTTTCTCTCCTCTTCCTTTGAATTGCTATTGTGCAACAATGTCAATACTTACTATCGACTTGTTATAAGCAAATGACGCCTAGAGAAGATGAGAACGAATACCGAGGCAAACCCTCTCCTACTTGCCTGGACACAATCGGGAGGGTAAAATCCGATACCAACAGTGGTATACTATAAAATACACGTCCAATGTCAGCATTGGCCAAGTGATGGAAAACTCTTTACAAAAAACCGCATAGTGGCGGATTTAGCACTTAAGAAGGCCCCAAAATATTTTCTAAAAGATTTAAATCTCATAAACCCAAAAAAAAAATATTCGCCTCAATCTGTCTATCTAAAGACTATCAAAAATTGATTTAGCTTTTTCGGTTATAGCGGCTTATGTCAAGGGAATGTTTTTCTGATTTTTATCACCCACCCATAACGATAGCAATTCCTCTCATCTCCATGTTTTACATTTTTTACCATAGACAGTCGATGGAGGCAAGTTCAAAGATCTACAGACATTAGGGCTTGTTTATCAACTTTCCATTTGTTGAATAAATTCCATTTTTGTTTCTAGGGTTATAGATTGTCGTGCCCTCTTATCATGTTAAGATAACTCTGGCGCACTTCTTTTAACTAACATAATAATTTACAAAGAACCGCATACCAAGATGGCTTGGGTCCCTGCAGTATGGACACGAAAGGGGAGCCCCCACGTCACGTCTGAGACTCAGGTTCCTTTAGTAAGGCCCATGCCCTCAGCGAGTGAGTGCCTCGTGGCTGGCATATGATGATGATGATGTGTATATGTGTATCTACTAGTCTCTAACGAATTTCTCACCACAGAACGAGTATGTCCTGGAAAGGAAAACCCTAAACTGCCGACTGATAAATGGTCTAATATCGATATTTTCGCTCCTCTTCTTTATTTCTAGGAGAGCCTGTCTTTAAGGAAGTCTTTCACACGATGAAAGGATTGTTATTGCGCGACAGAATTAATAATCACTTGCGACTTAACACTTGTGACTTGTTACTAGCAGATGACGCCTAGAGAAGATGAGAACGAATACCAAAGGCAAACCCTCTCCTACTTGCCTGAACACAATTGGGAGGGTAAAATACGATACTAATAGTGGTATACTATAACATGTCCAATGCCAGCAATGGCCAAAACTCTTTAAAAAAAAACCGCATAGTGGCGGATTTAGCACTTGAGAGGCCCCAAGCGCCATTAAATACTGAAGCCCCCCCTCAAAATATTTTCTCTACAACTACATATATAATACATACGATACATAGTTAATTTTACATCAATTTATGTAAAGAGCTCACGATTACATATTTATTATTTGTAAAAAAAACCTAATGGGAAATCCGTCACTGACATTGAGACGGCTTGGGTCCCTTAGGCCTCGACTAGCATTCGAGAGTCTGTTAAGGCCCTTACGCTCCGCGAGTGAGTGCCTAATGACTGACAAATGATGATGAAAAAAATACATTTATTGTGATATTAAATACTTACTGTACTTTTTACTGATTTTATGTGTTTTTGGTGTTTTTTTTATTTATTGCCGAAAAAATAGATGGATTTGTTTTTATTCTGATCCATCTTGTTTCTTCGTCATTATTGGTTGAAACTCGCCAAAATCGTCGGTGGAAATAATTCAAATTCTGCATTATTTTGAGAAAAAGAATCTCTGATAATTCTTTATTGTTACAACTATAAATTACCATCTGTTAATACTCACAATAGACGTTTAAGATCAGTTATCGATTGCATTTGAATGAATACCCCCCTCTCTCCTCGTCCCCCTGTCACCACTGGTGACTGTCGTGTCTGGTGTGACAGGAGAAAGTCGAGCGGATCATATCGAGCTGCGGCCAGCCAGCTGGTGACGAGGGCCGGCGCCAGGAATGCGGCCCTGCACTGTACGCCCTTTCAATTATTTCGCATGGCGGCCCCTTTGATGCGATTCCAGGCCCCGAGTACCGAGAGCAAAAAAATCGCATAGCGAATCGCTCTCGGAAGAATCCCCAGTATTTAAATGGTACCGAGAAAATACAATCGTCGGTGACATTGCTGGCCTGAGCCACTTTACATGTACCCCAGTATCCGAGTACGGCAATTAATTGGGTCGAGATGATGGACACTTACCGGAGCGGAGTCGGCTGTGGCGGTCGTCTCCTCAACGGCGACGAGGGACAAACAAAAAAAAAATGCGTCGTTCATAAAATTTCATTTTATTTCACATGAAACATTTTGAAAATTAACAAATTGAAAATGTAAAATTAATACAATAAATCTAAATTTTTAATACGTCTATTTGAAATTATACAATAATATATTCAAACGTATTTAATACCCATATACTATATCAATAATTATACATATATAACCTTTATACAATTAACTATACAAAAAATTTACACAAATGTATATGTTTCTGTACATTTTGGAATTTAACGCGAACAAAACGTAAGCAATCGGAAATAAAATATCTTTTCGTTAATTCTTTTTTCTCTTAAATAAAAACCAATAATAAAAAATATAGAATCGGAATTGCGTTAAATTTCAAAATGTCATTAAAATACCCTGAGGCCTGTGGCATTGCGAATGACATACTGGACACAGGCTCATAATAAAAAAAAATCATTAGTCATTAAACTTGAATCATTTTTTCCTAAGCTTAAATTTACAAATTTGCACTTTTTCGTTTTAGTAATTATTTAATAATAATCATTATTATTAATTTGAAAATATCTCTTTTTTATTTAATTTAATATTTAATTCACGGTAAGTCTTTCATTATAATATACACGATAATCACTATGTATTCGTCTATCACTATACATTCAGTTAATTATTTTATTAAATATCTCTTGTTACACTGCCGGCCATACCCTGCGAAAAAATAATAATATTATTACAATCATGGATATATATATATTAATTATTTTGATGTTTAAGTCAGATTGTGATGCTTACGTTAATAATCCGGCGGGTCCTGGATCGGCGGGTTGGTACCACGAGTACTGCGGCACGTATCCTGGATGATGAGCGGGTTGAGGAGGACCTAAGGGAGCCCCCAGAGGGGCTCCGGGACCTGGCTTCATATCCCAAGCACCCGCTGCTCCTCCCTGAACAAACAAAAAAAAAATAATCCATTAATAATGCGAACTAATGTAATAAATGCATCTACCGGTGGGTGATCTTATGAGAAAACACCAAGAAACATTCATATTGTCCCGGTCAATGATTTATTATACGAAACGAAAATGTATTAATTATTTGATTGAACTAACCAGGAAGGGTGGATATGGGTGATTGAAGGACCCACCAGTAGACTTGAAAATAAAACAAAAAAATACATACAGTTAGATAAATGTCGAATATATTAGTGGATAGAATCAGATATAGAGTTCATTGAAAATCAATTACCTTAACGTCCCATGGCACAGGCGGAGGTCCTTTGACGTCCCAGGGCGCTGGAGGACTCAGCCCCGGGGACAATTCACTAACGGGCGTCGACGAGGGCGTGGGCGAGTGTCCTCCGGGTCCTGAGGCCCCCAGCCCTGCCCCACTACCGCTTCCTCCCATGTAATGATTCGGCGAATGTTGAGAGCCACTGCTACTACCTCCACCACCTGTCGATTAACAACAAAAAATCATTAAAAAACAATTCAAAACATCTTATTTATTATCAAATAACATGAAAAGCCGATAAATCGGTTCAGGGTATTTTTATTGATTCTATAAAAGCCGATATATCGGTCCTACGATATTGAAAGATTAATGATAACTGTACAACTCGTTCCATATAATAATCCTCTCGTGAGAAACAGGATTACCTAGTTTATTGGCAAGTTGGAGGCCTTCTAATATCAATTTTGCTCAGAGTGTAACCTCATCTTGATTACCGTGTTAATACGAATCAGGGTATTATTCATTTCAATTTTTTTCAACCGTGTAAAAACAGAAGTAAGGTGAACTGAATGTGAATAAATATTATATAGCAATTCAATTTTATTTTGGCATATTTTGTTTAACACTGTGCATAAATGTTGCTAGTGACAGGAATAACTCAAATTTTAATTAATTTTGTGTATAAATATCAGTGGCGTACGGTGGACTTGATGTTGGGTGTGCTGAATGTGGAAAAAAAATCAGTTTTTTCAAGTAATATCAATGGAGAAATAAATACTCATAAAACTAAAACAGAAAGGCACACTCTACGATAGTTCCATTGAAAAATTTATGCCGCAAAAGCGAAGAATAGAATTAATATTTATTAATATAATTAAAAACTGTATTTTTTTTCCACATTCAGCACACCCAACATGCTCATTTGACTTTATTACTATTTTATTAAGAAAACGTTTAACATATATATTTTTTTAATATTTTGTATGTCTTACCGTGCATTATGTGGTTGTTCGTCGGTGATCCTGCGGGGCCTCCAAGTCCTGGCGGATGATGAGGTCCGGGACCGGCTCCTCCGGGACCCTGCGCTGCCTTCATCATCTTCTTGTATTTACTCCGTCTATTTTGAAACCAAATTTTTACCTGCAAGCAAAGAAAAAAAAAATAATATTAATTAAATTACGCATAAAAAATGATATCAGTCACGGTCATTACTCGAAAGAAAAACCTAATTATGTCAATTTATAGCAATTTTTCCATTCTTTGGACTATAAAATAAAATAAAAAAAATATACATTTGGTATGTACCGTATAAATAATATGTTAAATGCGTCCCATTGAACTGTCTCCGCTGGCGCAATGATGCCAAAGGAATTGTTAACATTTTATTGCCGAGGAGTGATGCGGGTCGGTTGAATTGTAATTTAATTAAATTGAAAATAATTAACAAGAGCGAAGGAGACGGCCCTGACCCAAATTTGCAAATTTAATAATTAATTGAAATATTTGTCGAAGCTGTATTATGAAAAATCGATGCGTGCAGAACTACGCAGTGAAATGGTGGACGTTAGCGCTCGACAGGGGTGCGGTTGACCCCAAGTCGACATTTCTTTGTTTAACCCCTATAAAAAAATTAGTATCGAAATAACCTCGGAACAATGAGGCTACATATGCTTTTTTTCGACGAGGGTGCATACGATATTACACTTATTTGGAAGCAATCATGTCGTGCCGATAATTGCGTTTATATATTTTTTCGCAAACGTCATTGAAACGAAATCAATGACAATGGCATGGAAATTTTCTATGCATATATTTCTCTACAATTGAGACATACGCATAACCTGACTCTATTGTTCAGCAAAACAATGATACACATGTATTTCTCTTAAAAAAAATCGAGTCTACGGATCTTCGTCACGAATTCAGCGATGCAAGTTAATTCGATGACATATTGCATCGAAGGGTTGATCCTAATTGACGTTGCGTAGGGGTCTTGTGTCATTTATTCACCGAATTAAAATAAACGTAGAAAAGCTGACCTATCGAGTTCGATACACGTCTAATTAGAATGAAAACGGAATCTGTCGAAACGTAATAGGGGTGGACATCTATCCCCAATTTCATCTAAATAATTTTCCCCAAACAGAGGGTGAACAAGACACCCGAGTTCAAACGCAAACAAATATTCAAAAGAGGAGCTAATTGGCTTTGGGTTACAAAATTCTATACACTCTTGTGATATTCGATATTTCGTCGGCCAAATTGGGCGCGAAATACCAAGAAAATCCCGATCTATCGTTCTTTTGTTACAGTAAAAAAGTAATAATGATAAATAATCCGGCAATCGCATATTAAATTATTTAACCGTCTCATAAATTAACATTAAAATAAATGTATAAGAAGAATAAAGGACCGCTAAATTCTTTATTTAACCTTGTATAATCAATTTATTATTTGTTTCAGATATAACACATCAAAATGGCGCAGAAATCCTACTGGAAATAGCGAATTTCGAATATATTCCATTAAAGGATGTATCATCATCATCATCTTAACTTGCCAGTCACGTGACACTCGCTTGCTGAGCGTATAGACCGTACCAGACTCTCGAAGTAATACTATCGTAGTCGAGGCCAAATAACTTGAGTCTTACACGTGACCACAAGGACCCAAGCCGTCTTTGTATGAAGCTTTTTGTAAAGAGTTTTCCCTCTCTTGGCCTTTCTGGCATTGGAAGTCTATCTTCTATCGCTGTTTTACCCTCCCGACTGTGTCCAGGCAAGTAAGAGGGGGTTTGCCTCGGTATTCGCTCTCATCTTTTCTAGGCGTTATCTGCTAGTAACAAGTCACAAGTAATAAGTCGCAAGTGATTATTAATCCTCTCGCACAATAACAATCCTTTCATCATGTGAAAGACTTCCTCAAAGAGAGGAAATTCTACTAGAAATAAATAAGAGGAACGAAAATATCGAGACTAGACCATTTATCAGTGGACAGTTTAGAGTTTTCCTTTCCAGGGCGTCTATGGCAGAAAATGTAAAACATGGAAATGAGAGGAATTGTTATCGTTATGGGTGGGTGATGAAAATCAGAAAAACATTCCCTTGACTTAAGCCGCTATAACCGAAAAAGCTAAATCAGAGGCGAAGAAATATTTTTTGGCGTTATGAGATATAAATATTTTAGAAAATAATTTGATGGGGGGGGGGGCTTAAAATAGAATAGCGCTTGGGACCTCTTAAGTGTTAAATCCGCCACCATACGATTTTTTGTTTACCCTCACTTGCCCATTGCTGGCATTGGACGTGTATTTTATAGTATACCATTGTTAGCATCCGATTTTACCCTCCCAACTGTGTCCAGGCAAGTAGGAGAGGGTTTGCCTCGGTATTTTTTATTATTTTAGCGTCATCTGCTTATAACAAGTCGCTCGTAGTCACAAGTATTGACATTGTTGCGCAATAGCAATTCAAAGGAAGAGGACGAAAAGTATCGAGACTAAACAATTTACCCATACAACAGTTTAGGGTTTTCCTTCTCAGGGCATACCGGCATACATTTTTGGGATTATGAGATTTAAATCCCGAAGTAACTGTCGTATTGTAAAATTTCTGTGTTATGTAGAACAAGGCGACTATTCAGACCTAATCTTAAACGTTAATGAGACTAGGCTTTATTACAAAGTGTTACTAGGACGAACTTTTATTTCTAGTGAAGAACGTTACGCTCCTAGTTTTAAAGATGCGAATTTAGATTAGCTCTTTTGTTAGCAGTCAATGTTTCAGGAGCTTTAGAACATAAAGCGATGTTACTGTAGAATAAACAGACACCACGTGTTTTAAAGGGCCTAAATAAAGACATATATATTATAATGCTCCAAACCTTGATGAAATAAATACATCATTGGATGTCAAGGATTTTACATGCTTCCTAAAAAAACTTTATTCGATCAGGGAATTTAATTGAAGGCATTACCAGACTCGTGCGTGATGTGGGATTGGAAGATATTACAGAACTTTAAGAAGCCCATGATCAGCCACTCTTGAATGAAGAATTGTACAAATAATTAGATCGTGAATAGTCAGAGAAATAATAAACTTTAAGAGTCATGATAACGGTCGATCTAAAGCGTGAGTTAGATACTCTGTTAGTTAGACAACGATTGGGAGTGAAGTATTTCAAATATTCCAGTGTTATGGTTTGTAGGCAACAACGAAAACTATAAATTCAAGGAATTCTTTATAATAAAGAGGAAGAGACCCATTGCCTTCGTATGTTTTATAAAAAAAATATTTAAGTATATAAGTAAGTTTAGCGCGTTGGAATTAATTAATTTATTGTCATCTATCCTACGTTAAATAATATTAAATTGATCAGTGTCGTGGTTTGACACTGGGGGTAACATTAGTATAAGAGACTCAAAAACCGAGGGCTTTTATTTAATTGCCCGCTTGATAATAAACACGATCAGATCTTCAAAAAACGATGCATCGAGGTTTAACTTTATTTATAATTTTATTTATCGCCGATAAGATGCCGACATGAAGCGGTGCATACGAGTACATTTGTTTTTACGCCACATTTGAACATTGAGAGCGGATTCTTCAAAAGCATTCCGCTCGGTGGAGAAAAACTGCCGGTGGTATTTCTTTGAAATAGTCACCTGAGACCTGACTATGCGCATGTCTTCGGCTCGAAAAACGGTGTCGATGAATCATAACATTCGCCGCCGATAACTAATTAACTACTCGATTTCGCTATCCGCCGCTAGATGGTCAATGCACGTATATTAATGCATTACGACCGCATAAATTAAACGCAACGATCGTTTCGACGTCGCGTTGATTCGTCGATTCTTCAGATGCATTTTACGACAATGCTATAAAGGCAGATCTGCATAAATCAATTCATTGCGTTCGCATATAATCGTCTGACGGCTTCATAAACTCTGGTAGTTTATTGTTTTAATACACGTTATAATAGTAAATGCTTCGTTTTATCGATTTTCAGCTATAAAAAGTGTTCCAGACCACAGTTTCACTGTCGCAATCTATTTTTATCTTATTTATTATTTGCGATTTTTGCGGCCGAGGAATATGGACCGTGACATTTTTTTTTTGCCCTGCGAATGTTTTTCGAATCTCGATCGCTTCCAGGACGACTACGTCGAGATTGATGCGTGGTACGACAAGCCTGGGAGTGTTTGCTTGCTCGCTCGTCAAGAACATGAAAGATTCACGTGTCGCATCCGGTTAGTTTCCATTTTCTCTCAAGGTATTGTCGCGCGTTCCGCATGGCGTGGTGCTCTAACTGCGCTGCGTTGTGCTCACTACCCGCTGCCTTGGAGCCAAGAACCCTCAAACTGTGGTGCGAGCAATAGGACGATTGCCCCCACGTTTCTGCATTCAAATTTAAGACAAAAACCTCAAAAATCCATCGATTTATGTGAAAAATTGAGATTATTCATATTAAATAATAATCGCATATAAATTTTCAGCGCTGAAATATTTCTGATTTTTCTTCCGTGCTGTGAGGAAATCGACTATTACATTTAGTTGCATTTATCTTAACTATTAATTAATACGAAGAGAAAGGATCAGACTTTTTTTACACAAAAAATCGAAGGCTCTACTACTTTTAAAGACGCCTATTCGATTTGGATTTTTGTCTCTCAGCTTGTTGGGATGATTTTTTAGTCTTTTCATAGAAGATATTATTAGATAATAAATACTAGGAATGGAAGATGATAATATTTTCTACGATATCCATTTTTTTAAAAATATAAAACATCTCGAGCGTGATGGATTTTCGACATTCAACAATAAATTCAGCACCAAAAAGTTATATTCCTTTTAAAGGCGCCTATTAATATTTGGAATTTCTTTGGAACTTCAATTTCTACGTAGAAGATTAATGATTTATTTTATGAGCAAAAAATTATTAGATCATAAATACTGAAGACCATAATATTTTCTATGATTTCCATTTATGCAAAAATAAAAAACACCATGGATTTTCGACACCCAACAATAAATTAAGCACCAAATGTCAAACTATGCCATGACAAATGTATCAGAGTCAAAAAACAACAAAAAAAAACAGTGTAACGAATTAACATAAACAACTCATTCAATTATTAACTCGTGTTAATCGATTCATGTTCGTTTAAAATCGTAAAAAAATAATGATATTTTTATTTGACTATTTTCATTTGCAGTTTTACGTCTCTAAAATCTTTAAAATAAATATGTAACTAATTTCTTGTATTACTAACGCGTTTTCAACGCATTTTCATAAAATAATATAAATAGATTTAGAGTAAAAAAATACTTTCATCCGGGGGCGCGCCGGCCATATGGCGAGATTGTGCGGCGCACACAGGCGCCGCACTTGGCGCCAAGAGACGCGAAGAGGGGAAAAATATTAGCATTAAATATTTCTATAGCCTATTTCATATATTTGTATTTTACGTGCGCACCATAGTTTGAGATTAGGTGTCTCCGCTATTACTATATTATATAATGATACTAAAAAAATAGACATAATATGGAAGTAAAGGAAAAACAACATATAATTACATCGGTCGCGGTTGGATGGGAAAGAGGACTACGGATGACAAAGCACCGCACACACGTTAAGTACATACGTACGTGCATGTGCGCACACTCGTCGTGTCCCGTTTTCGTCAAGGCGAACGAAATCATCGGCCATAAAATCGGCTGTAAGGATCGATCGATCCCGGTGCGGATTTTTAGAAATCCGCCGCCGATCGATCATCGCAGACGAGGCGGCACAAATTCGCGAAAGAAAAAAAATCGCAACATAATTATTATACAGTGGCTTGTACCACATTTCTCTCAATTATAATGTTTATCATCACGATTAGCCCCCATGCTGTTGATGAAAGCCTTTCATCAGATCGCTGATGATTGCTGGATCGAATTCGCACAAAAAAATGTACATAATAATATTGCGAAAAAATCCAATATCGACATTAATCGCGATAGAGATCGGTTCGCCGCGTAGAGAGCGAGTCGTTAAGAGTCGATCCGAGATATTCAAATGGCGCTTACCTGTTTTACTAGTCGATACAAATGGATCATAACATTTCAGGTGTACGCGGATAATATTAGCGATGGAATAAAAAATTATATCATTCACCTTCACACCGTTAGTGCAAACCTGTCGGCGCGTTTCGCAACGCTCGAACGAAAACATGCAAATTCAGGTAAACTCGGCGGGTACTCGCGATCGTGTAATCGCCATTTATTGCTTGTACCTTGAAAAAATCGCTTTGTTCTAAACAAATTAATTAATGTGAAAGGGTCAAGCGTCGAAAAATCATCGTCATCGTCGTCGACAATAGACACATCATAGTTTTTTGTTGTAATTTTCATTTCTATAGCGTCGCTCTCTTGTGAATAGTGTTTGGGCCACTGAAGGAGCTTGAGTGCTCGCTACCACATTGTGCCAAGTCACTTGATTTGACACCGGTCACACGATATTGAGCACTAATGGACAGGGGGAATTGTACGAAATATTTTCATAAATATATTCGCAATGATTTATTAATATTAATATTTTTTTGTTCTGCCTCTGCGTCTTGGCGCACCGACGCTTCTTGATAAAAGGTAATAAATTCATTAACGCGCGTGCCATTGATGTCGTTTGCGTAATTAATTAACATCGAACAAATATATATATATATATTATTCATGAAAAAAGTTATTATAGAATCGCAGAAGTAGAACTGGTTCAACGTGAGCCTATCAAAAATTGCCTTATATATTAACGCCAGTGGTTCACAAGCAAAGAATACATATAAATAATCATTAACTGCAATTGCGAAAAAGAAATAAAAACAACAATATTGTTTTTATATGAGCGAGAAAGAACATCGCACATGTGTAAGTGGGAGCGAGAAAAAATATCGTGCTGTGCAAGGGTAGCGAACCGATCCGGGAGCGGGCTTACACGTCACTTACGAATATGAATATCTAATTTTATTCTTAGATAAACAAATGTTAAGGTATTGTCATGTTTGGGGTATATTTTAATTCAAAATAGACTCCATAGTCGCTCTGTGCGCACTTTACCTCCACGTTGCATTAATTAGTAGAAAAAAATCAAGATTTTTCTACTAATATAAATCATGAATAACTATTTTTATTCATAGAATAATCCATTTTTATTAATGTCTTCATTTATATTTAAATAGAAAGCGTAGAATGATTTTTTATTAATTAAAGATGAAAAAAAAATACATACGTTTTGTCACCGTATGTGTTAATTAAAAGTATGTATTATTGTTTGAGTTGATTGCCACTGGTTTTTGCAACGATGAATCATATTAGGAGCAGTCTTCACATCCAATTATATAATCAGTTCAGTTAAATAATATATTTCTTTGTTTATTAATATGAAAAGATTTTTTTTGCACGGTGCGGTCAAACATTTTGCAATTATTGTTTAATTAATATTAAAAAAAAATAATGAACAAATTGACTCATTTCGTAAAAAGGTTCGCCATCACTGTTCTACATTTTTTTTAAAATATAATGTATATTTTAAAAAAAATACATAATAATAATTTGTCAAAATTTAAATGACCCCAAATGAATGCATAACTCGACGGCAGTTCTACAGTTAAATCCCGATCTTTCGTTCGTTCTCGCATTTATCGTTTTTTTTTCAGTGTCCATTGAAAAACGATGGATCTAGGTTTTACTGTATTTTTATAAATAATTAATTATTTATTTATTTGACTAATATAGATGTTACCTACAAGTCATAACATTTGGTATGAAATTGATATTATTTATTTATATGTTTAGATATACCTATCCGAGTATGCACTTAGTTCAGTCGTGGTTAACTTACATTATCGTAATAATATGTATGTTACCTACAAGCCATGACAATTTTTAATAAATTGTTTTGTTTTAAGAGATCATCTTCATGATCAAATATTGATGAGTGCGATTATTTTAATACATTTCTTTGGTTATTGTGAATATAAAATGGAGGCGAGTTGCCGATCCCTGGATTTGGCGATTCGTCTCCGTCAGATCGGCACGCAATTTGTCATAATTATCGAAGACAACATTCCGCGACCACATCAAACGCTTCTAAAAATTCAAAATACTTAGATAAAAGCGCATTTCGACCCAAAAAACTGCACGGGTCCGTGGCTATGTCCGTCTGTCCGTCACGGCCGAAAAGCTATGTGAATGATTGTATGAAACGTTTGGCGGAATGATGGGAGAATAGAAAAAAAATATATATAGTACCGTGGCCATCGGAGCGTACCGTCATTTGTTTCAAGTGCAGGCATGAGTTAGGCGAGGTTGCCTTCGAGGGCCCTGCACAGGGCCCATCGAAAGTTGCGGCCGAATCGACTTTAGATCAATAGAAACCGCTCACCATAAAGTCTAGGACGCACTACACCGACTAGCATTGAAAATAATATTTTTTGTATGGGTGTTGACAGTGTGTCAACATCCAGAGGCGCGCCGGCCATATGGTCAGATTGTGCGGTGCACACGGGCGCGCCACTGTCAACATCTTAAACCCGGGAGATGCCGGATGATGTTAGATTATAAACAAAAGAAAAACTTCTCCGGTGCAATCACGATCTCCTGTCGTGAGCGTCCGTCAGATCCGCGAGTTTTTGATAACCCCGCAATTATGGTCCGATGAAAAATTGTGGATCGGCGATATGGCTTAGATCGCGTTGACATTCGATCGCATTCGATTCTCAACATTTGTTCAAAATGCCATATTGCGTCAGAAGACTGGACTTTCACGTGACCGTATTCGTGGAACAATGCCGACACAGAAGAACCGACAAATGAGCGTTTTGTCCGACACACACCGCGTTCCCTTCCTCATGGGAAACGCCATTGTGTCCGAGTGGACACTGGGCCAGCGGTCAACAAAGGATGAAACCAATCACAAAACAATAACCATAAATGCATTGTTTCTTTTTTTCCGTCGCATGAAAACGACATCGCGTATGAATGCACTCGCGTCGGTGCGGTGGTCGGAGGCGCCGGCGCGCGCATGCGCATCACGTCGCGATGACAGTTGACGCGGCCCGTTTAATTGACCATGGTCCGCTCAAGGAGCTCGCCGATACACAACTCGATGATTTCAATTTTAATAATTTCATCATTATTTTGAATAAAAAATGTTATGGCTTGTAGGTAACATACATATTATTACGATAATGTAAGTAAATCGCGACTGAGCTAATTTAGTAGTCGGATAGGTGTCCGACGAAAACTATGAATTCAGGGAATTATTTATAACAATGTCCAGGGAGTATGTAAGAGGAAGACACCCATCGCCTCCGTCTGTTTCTAAAAATATGTATGTAGATAAAATTAAGTTTTTATATCCAGTGGTATGGCTTGTAGGTAACATACATATTATTAAGATAATGTAACCGCGAGTGGTAGATTTATATGGATGCTTATGATGCTGGAGCATCATGCCCCTGGTCATTGGGGGCCCCAATAGGGGCCCCAAAACCACACTCATTATTCTGCTGCATTTCGATATATAAAAATATTTATGTACGTAGTTTGTCGCGTTGGAATCAGTAAATTTAATGCCATTTATCCTTCGTTGAAGGTCTTTTTTATTATTTAATTGATTTTATTTGTGATAAAAATGTATAGAACCGTTATTTCTTTTCGGTTCATTCCGACATGTTTTTTTAACTGTTTTTTTTTATTTATTTTCGATTCTTTTCCAGGGCCTTGAGCCCTGATAAGAACATTTAAAAAATAATTACTCAAAGCTAAACAATAAAGCGAAAATCTGGTTATTTTTTATAATTGAACCGGAACGTAATTCAGAAAAAATAACGGTTCGAAGCCCCGTTTTCTAATCAGGATGACTTCGAGTTTCATTTACATTCATTATTTTATTTTTTTTGTTTGCTTAAAACCGTTCTTTTTATCTTAATAATTTAATAAATAAATACAATATGTTTTTTTCATCAAAAAAATAAAAATAAAAAGATTTTTTTACATACATTCAACTCTTTTTTTACGCAAAAACCCTCGTAAAATGTGATTTAATAAATAAAAAAGAATTGAATTGAATGTATTTTTTAAGAAAAAATAATACTAACGACACGACTAATATGAGTTTAATTAAGTTTTTTGTTTACGAATTTCTTAGTATAATTTTTTTATACATTTTTCTAGATACAAATCTACAGATCCTGTTGGAATTTAATTCCAAGCTGGAACGAATAGCTTTTTCTGTGTTGGAATCCTAGCTGAGAAAATGCTTTACATTTTTTGGAATCGTGTTAGAACAAATAATGCTAAAATATAGTGTTTGATCTTTTTAGTAGACCGTGTTATTTTAAAACCGTCTAAAAAAGAGACTAGTGTTTTTTTATGATAAAATATGTCGTTTAAAAAATATCAAAACCACTTGAAAAACGATTGATCGAAGCTCAGCTGTATAATATTTTTTTTTAAATTAATTGAAAATCAATTTAATTATTAATTAAAAATATGAAAAAAATATAACATTAATTTTTAAGAATTAAAATATATTTTAATAATATAAGTGATGTCATAGCGGTTGTATATAGAGGGACAGTTGTCAAAATCAGTGTTCCGCAACCATGAATCAGCGGACCCCTTAGATTCCGCACGTTACATCAAAGGGGTTCGCATGAAACGTGCAAAATCCGATAAAATATTACAACAACATATTTACAAACGAATAAAAATATCAGTATCGATACTATCGATATTTATATATATATTTTTTTATTAACGCATAGAATAATATATGGCCGATATTAATTACGGCCGTTTAGCGTCGTGTCGAACGATAAGCATATCTCGTGCGATTATTGAATCGCACACACCGCGCCATGATTTTTCGTATATTATTGTATTGAATTATAATTGGACCATTATGTTGTAATGAACTGTTTCAATGGTGAATCAATAAAATAAAATAAATCACGCGATCATCTCGCGCGCTCATTATTATCAATGGACAGCAGGTTGTTTCCCGAAAAGCCAACAGGTTATTTTCGCTATGAGCGGTACAGGTTATAAAAATCATGAGTAGCCATCATAAAGCCATATAACGTGAAGAAAATATAATTTTATTGGAGGTCTGAGAAAACGACGTACTTGATGAATAAAATCGATACACACAATTATATATTTTTTTATACTGGGAAAAAAATGGATTATTCTATGAATAAAAATAGTTATTCGTGATAGTGATTAGTAGAAAAATCCAAAATATCGATCTAATTTTGATTTTTTCTACGTTGTGACGTGCGCACACAGCGACGGCCGGTCGCAATGGAGCCGCGAGCGCCGCGGAGTTCGCCTCCCACTTTTAAAACATGTGCGGTTTCACTCGCACTTGCTCATGCGCGATGTTTTATCTTGCTTATTCGTATTCTTTAGACTTTTTTAGACAAACACAAAAAGTTTGAGACATGTAGCATTTATATTAAATGAGTTATTCGAGTAAAATCAGAAATTTGATGTCAAAAATATACCCCATCGGCGCGGCGAGGTTAAGCAAGCTTGTAATTTTATGTCGAATATTATTTTTTTTGCGCTGCACGGTTACTTTTTTATTCTTTGATCTTTGAGTACACTAAAATATTCTATTGGTGGTCTCCACGATTTAAAATTATGGATTTAGTGGTCCGCGAGATCATAAAGTTTGGCGACCGCTGGTTTATATCATTACGATGAATATCGACTGACGAATTAATTTAAATCTATATTATTATATTATAATGTATTAAATTTTTAAGGAAAAAAAATGGGAATCCTCCCCTTGCACAGTACGTTATTTTTTCTCACTCCCACTTGCACATGCTCGATGTTTTTTCGAGAGGAAGGAGCGATAAAAACACCGCACCCGTGCTTTTGTAAAACAATAATGTTATTTTTATTTTTTTTCGCAATAGCGGACAATAAAGATCATAGATTATTTATATTACATACTTTTTTAGACAAATACAAAAAGTTTAGGACATATAGGGTTTATACTAAAAGAGTTTTTTGAGAAAAATAAAAAACTTGGGGTACCAAACATCGGCGCGGCTAGGTTAACAATTACGTGCTATTTTTTTTAATACTTAAAAAAGCATAATAATAAATGTTTATTAAATTTATATTTATAGTAATAGTTTAATATTTAGGGGAGAAAAGAAGTGAAGCAAACCAAATGTTATTAAGAAGATTTTTCTCGCTCATATCCGGTATTGAGCGATAAAAAACATCCCACTCGTGTCATTGGATAACAATATTGTTGTTTTTATTTTTTTTCTCCAATCGCGGACAATAAAGGTCAATGATTATTTATAGTTATAAAAACTTGGGGTCTCAAATATACCCCATCGGCACGGCTAGGTTAATATCATAACACAGATCCTAATTAAATATTTACAATGATTGATAAAAAATCAGATTATGCATAGAAGGATATGCTTGTGTTTTTTTTGATCTGTAAATACGATGTTTTTCCTGTGGATTTCCGCATCCACGGCATGTTTTATGGCATCAATGAAAACATAATAATTTTATATGTACAACCTTTTTTATAACGCATATCCAGTTTGGTACAGGGACTGGCTGCAATGTGGAATAAGCCGACGCGCGTACTAATATCTGGATTTGGTCCAGTAACGGTAATCCGTTCATATTTGTAACTCTTCTTCATATCGATATGGTCGAGATGCTGTGATTTTTAATCAATGACTTTCATCGCTCATGGTCATGCTTCTATCGCTTCTGGCTTTTAAGGCGATATGAATTTGCCATTAAATTAATTAAATTCATAATAAAAATGAAACGATCTAAGACGACGAATAAAGTCAATACTTTCCCCGCGGATAAATTTTTTCGACTCGACTCGATTGAACGGCGATATTACTTGTCGTCGTTAATGCTAAATAATATCTGCAGCG
Organism: Philopotamus ludificatus; assembly: GCA_022495035.1. Taxonomy (NCBI): domain Eukaryota; kingdom Metazoa; phylum Arthropoda; class Insecta; order Trichoptera; family Philopotamidae; genus Philopotamus; species Philopotamus ludificatus. The sequence continues at coordinate 65,052 of JAGXCT010036708.1, read as the reverse complement.
ATTAAATTTGCATCGTTTCTAGAACTTTCTGTGGAGTGTGAGATAAAACGACATTTTTAAACTAATCTATTTATTTTTTTGTCGTTGTTATAATATACAGGTCCAGATCTTAGGCGGCTCTCAATAAAGCATGCCAGCGAATAATGAGAGCCGCAACTGGCATGGGACTAAGGATCAATGAGTCCAAGCCAAAATACATGCCCATATACCAAGGACGAACCTTTGAACCCCTGAGAGTCGAAACGTATAGCTTCGAGGCCCTTCAGGATTTCACATATCTCGACTCACTTATTACGAATCTACGGTTAAGATTCTTCTCAAAGAAGACCAAAGTCAAGCTCTACCAGTAATATCATACGGATCTGAATCTTGGGCTTTGACAAAACAAGATAAGCGCCAACTGGATGTTCTGGAGAGGAGAATTCTGAGACGAATATTTGGAGCCGTATTCGACAATGGAGAATGGCGTATCCGAAGCAACGACGAGGATCTGTACCGTATAGTCATACAAGGATATACCGGTAACAGATGTTGTCAGAGTGGCTAGACTTCAGCTTTCAGACTTGTCAGCCGCCAAAAAGGCTTTTGGTTAACAAGCTTTCTTGTCACCGGAGGAAAGGAAGACCAAGGCTGAGGTGGTTGGACTGTGATGAGGCCAGCACTCAAGAATTTCATAAACCAATTGTTTTTTATGATAGATTTGAATAAAATATTAAAAAAAAATAATAGAGAACTTAAATCTAACACCTGATCAATCTTGGTGATCGTTTTAAGTCCCCACATAAAGAAAAAAGTTTTAAAGAAAGCAAAGGTTGATTGCAGTGCAATGCTAGTGCAGACGTAGAATCAGAAGAAGACTGCTTTTGGATTGAAAGAAAAAACTTCTCTTGACATTATTGCGAGGATATTGAAATCGAACTTTGAGCTCTCTTGGTGTTAAATAATACGCCAGGTCTTCTTCTTCTAGAACTCGAGACTCTTTGCACTGAAATTTCCGTTGATGTAGCATTCTTACCTCCGAATACCACGTCATCCGTTCGAGTATGAATGGTGTATGGAAAAGACTAGTACGAGAAACTCTTTTAGACCTCTTTGTAGACATCAAAGGTTTTGATGTAAATGATATTCAGACTTACTTAAAATCATACGGCGAACCCTTAACTAATGAAGAGCTGCTAGAAATCGACTGCCATAACATGTCCCAAGGGAAAAAAAATTAGAACTGTTTTTGTGCAAAAATTTAAGGGTCAAAATCATTTAAAGGGCGCTTTCCTTTCACAATCATTAGGGCGTTAGATTCATAAGGGCGCGCGAAATATTCAATGAAACAGTTCGGCAAATTTGTTGGAATTCCCAATTCTCGAAATTTTTGCGCCATCTTTTTGCCGCTCGCTTTTCTCAAGAAGGTCAAAAATTTTGAAAAAAATTGATGTATTAGGGGAGCGCGGAAAAATCGGATGTTTTAAGGGAGCCGTAAACCGAAAAAGATTGGGAACCTCCGTGTTAAAAGAAAGCGGCGAAGATCGCGAGGGAGTAAGTTCTGTAAAGCGTGGTTATAACGAATTATTTAAATGCATAGAGGCTAAACAAGAAAATTTAGATTAGGGGACTAGCGGTGCCGATGGCGTCTATTTAGGACCTCAAGTATTTGATTTTTCTTGAATAACTCTCTTAATATTAATCCGACATATCCCAAAATTCTTGTATTTGTCTAAAAATTACTAAAGAATAAATAAGCATTGACCTTTATCGCTCTAATATAATATAATAATATGTATTTATTCTTGTATAAATCCATTTTTAAAACAAATGGCGGATCGGTTAATAATGTTAACTTCATTTAATGTTTTTTCTAATTTTAAAATATATTATTTTTAAATGCACCGTTGATCGCGATCTTGTCCAGAGCGTATTCCTCAATTGAATGTTGCATTTTAGATATGTTTCGTGCAGAAAATCTCCAATAAATGTAATAATAAATATATAATAGCATTAGTAATAACTAAAAGAATTATTAAAAAATATTTAAGTCGATGGAACAATGTATTCTAGTGTTCTTATCATGTTTTATTAACAAAATAACGATAGATCGGGGTTCTACTGTATATATAAATAAAAAGGGGCAGAAGAACAAAGACAGAGTTCTGCGCTGCAGGTTCGAAACAGTGACCTCTTGCTCAATCAAAATTAATAGGTCACACACGTACCAGTCGGTATCTTCATTCCTTGATATTGGTCGCGGTACTCGGCAGTGGGAGTAGATGAACGCAAAAGAAAAGTTAATGAGGAACTTCCTCCTGAGCGCGTCCGCTGAGGTCACGTGGCATGGTCAAGCAACAGGCGCTGCTGCCGCTGCCGTCGTCGCTGTTACTGCTGCACATGTAGGTACAGTGTGTACAGGAACCAGTTGATCGGTAGCTCAGTGGGTTGGAGCAGTCGAGCGTGTATGGGAAGGTCGCCGTTTTACTGCCATTTTAATGCCACATATATTTTTTTGCACGCTGCAAAAACTGCTTCTGCAGCTGCCGAAGACGGCGCGCTCGTCCGTCGCCGAGGAAGAATTCGAATCTCGGACGAACGAGGAGGTCAGCGGCGAGTCAGAGATCGCGGGTCCGGGTCTCTCGTGTTTTGACTCGATTCTAATTGCATCATTTTATTGATGCAATAATTAAAAAGGGGCACACACGTCGACAGATTTCGTCACAATTAAAATAACTCATTTTGGAATATCTCAATATTTTTTTTTCGTTATTATTTACGATCGAATTTTGATTCGAAAACGCATATATTATTTACGACGAACGCGTAATGCCACCGACTACCAGTTTATGGCATAGATGCCACTTTTCCTGTCGAGGCGGTTGCACAAGACTTGTGAAAATGCAGATTTGCGCGGTGATCGTTCGTGGCTACTCGGTCAAGGATACTACGTGCCGAGTCACAGTCATGCCTATCAAACAGTCACAGTACTTGCGAGTATGCGAATATGCGACGACTAGGGCCTGCTAGCTGAAAATAATTGCTTTTGCCAACACTGGAATTCCGCAATCCGTCAGCATTTTTAATAGCTGAGAATACGCCGTTTTATGGAAATATTAAAAATTGATATATCCGCAAATTAAATACCGTGCAATACGAGGACGTGCATATAGAAACTAAACACGTTAAAAAATATATTTTGAAGATTTTTTGGTCATTGAACGGAACACGTCAGGAATCCTACGACTTCTTGAAGGACGGTCGTTAAAACACTGAGTACTTTGAACCTGGATCATTCTTGGACCAAAGTATCGCTTTCTATAGACACCCTTAGAGGAAAAAGTGGAAGGTAAACGGTGGTTTGGAAGAAAGAAGCTGTCGTGTGATCTGGAGCTCCAGAATTGTTTTAGAACGCTAAAAATAGACAATTATTTGGAGAAATAATTGTTGAGAAATAATTTATATACCGTCAATTCTTCGACAATAACATTTAAAATAATGCACTTGCACATGCGCGATGTTTTTTCTCGCTCATATGCGGTACGGAACGATGAAAAACAACAATATTGTAAAACAATATTTTTTTTT